>DWQX01007515.1:0-10013 GCA_018245475.1 Pharmacophagus antenor | reverse complement strand
ATCACGTCTGCAATTCTAATAGCAGGTTGTACTAAGTTACATTCCTTTTTAACGGACACTTGTTTTCAATGTATGTACTCTGAAAACAAACTTACTGTCCTTTTGTAATAAGAGAGTTAAATAATACTGTACACTTAACGTACTTACTGCTTAGATAAAAGACTGTCTATCACACATCATATTCCTATACATGTAAATTCAGGCTCTAACTACATATTATACATATTATAATTAACACTGTAATAGGGCAGCTAATTACATGTTTGCTTCAGTACAACCATAGTAAAATTTGAAACAAAAAGAACCATAAAAACGAATATCTCATAATAAAATCTGATATCTGTACGTAATCTGTACGTAAATAGAATTTGAACAGAAAGACTTCAAGCATTCCCGCCCAAGTCGTGTTCCTGTCCGCAACGTTTCAAAATAAACGGAGACTTTTTTATTTTCTTAGTATAATTTTTAAAAGTCGACGTTCCTTGGGGCGTATTAATACGCGTTCTTTAACACCCCTTACATGAATAATTAGATGTTTCCCGGATTCATCATTCTCTGCTATCTGTAAGACACGAGTTTTAAATTTGCAAACTCATTCTTTTCGCTTTATTGAGGATAATACATTATAGCAGGGTCGCGATTCTGACTAATGCTTCCGAGTGTAGTCGACGCAACTTTGTCAGAGATAACGGCGAAAAATAAAGGGACGTGACTTTACCGATTCTCTTTTTAATGTACCAAGTGGAAAGAAAACAGTTGCAACATTGTAAGCATTAATAAAAAGGTCAGTAGGTTTATATTTTAAATTATTATTGTTTAACTGGCCACTATCACAACTGCTTAAAACTATTTCAAATTCTTCTTCTTTTAAACACGTTTGTCACAAGAATTTATGGCAAATGTCATCATACCTTTATTTCTTTAAATAAGTGCAGTTATTGAAATATGAAAATTCGTGTTTATTTTCCACTTTGTTTTGGTAAGAACTTTTTTATTTCAGATCTAGAAATATTATTTTCAAGCCTACGAGAAGAAACATAATGTTTTCTTATCATAAGAAAACTTGTTCGCACTAAAACTTGAGAATAGTTAATTTCTTTTTTATTTCAATGAACTGCGAGTAGCTAGAGACAATATTCTAATTCCAATATTACAATCGTACAGTTATCATAAGAGGCCAGCCAAAATTTTCTTTCTCGGCATTAGGCTGACCTTAATTTCACATGGTGTTAAGTAACAATGAGGCCGTAGATGGTGAAGCATGCATGCCCAAAACATTTTGGCACACACTTGTATGATTGTTGGAACACAGCAATGCTGTTATGGCAGCTAGTTGACAAATTACAAATCGTTTAACTTGTACTTCTTTTATCCCACATGTCCAACACATCATTAACGTTTCTTTAAATTATCAATTGTAATTACGACATTTTTCTTGTCCAACTATAAAAAAAAAATCAAGTTTATCTTCCTTAAATTTGGGAATTATAAAAGTATCAATCTAAATATTTTCAAACGTCATATGTACAAGCAAAACGTTTAGTATTTATAAATAATTTGACTCAATGTTCGTGTGTGAAACCCCGTAATGGGTAAAGTTACAAAATAAAAATGTATACTTTATAAATTTACTGTATTGTATGTCTTCAAAATAATAATCTCTCTTCGTGTTAATATATAATTTAATAGTGGTTATAAAATTAAATATAAAGTACTGTGCTACACCAAAGTTTTAACTAGTTTTTTGGAAAGTCGGATTCCTCTAGATATCGTCTTAAATGATTTTTATTCTTACAGTTATCTATTTATCGAGGGTAGCGGCTGAACCAGACAATGAAGTTAAAAAAGGAGTCTTCCCCTTTATGGTATGTATTACTACTAATAGTTACTTGTAATGAAAAAAAATTATGTTCGATTATAGTGAATTGAAATATGGAATTTATATCTCATTCACACTTTTTCTGTACGTTTTCTCCTGCTGCGTATAATATGAAATAAGAGTATTATTTTCTCTTTCCACGGATTATCACGGATAATTTAAAGCACGCAGTATAGTTAATTTCTTAAGAGATAATTTATCGCCCAGGGTTTCATCTACTACCAAGACTCATCGGTGGTCGACGAGTCAGGGGAACGGTTTAGACGTGGCGCTGTTCTAATTCGCACTAGCTGGCTGATCACTGCTTCTCTTGATCGCAACGACGCTCCACTGCTCTTTCCACAAAAAACCTTACTCGCTAGGCTGGGCACGGTAAACATTGATTCAAGTTTCAACTTTAACGAGGACGAAGAAGAACAAGAACGCGAGGTACATTTTTAATTTAATTAATAAAATACGACGAAAATAAAATTAATTATATTTCGGGCATATTAATTCATGATTGTTATATACTATGAAATGGAAACTAGTTATCTTTAAATTTACTAATTTTTAAACAGGTGATTGAAATCGTGCATCCGTACAAATTTAATTCTACACAATGGTGGTTTTATGATGTCAATCTACTGAAAACCCTTTTCCCATTTAACATCACTTCTGTAATAGCTCCAATAACGCCACATTACAAGCGGGACATAGACACGAAAACCTGCAAGATCCTCGTGTATACGGTACTTTCAATTACTTTGTCAACTATAACCACATCATCACATAATTAAATTATGTGATTTATAAAGCTTTAATAAAAAAAATACTATTATAACTTTCAGAAAACTTACAATAATGCATCGGAAGATAAAATCTTAATGCAGTTATCTGTCGAGTTGTTATCCCCATCGACTGATTGTGGTGATCACTATGAAGCTAATACAATGTTGTGCGGTGCCGATAGCGAAGACAATAAGAACTTTAATTATGGATCTGATTATTGTCAAGTAAGTTAATTAGCCCAATAAAAAAAAATAACAGGTTAAATCTGAGGAATAACTCTCTAGTAGTTTTATATGTTACTTCACGTATTGGCGTCATATAATACTATTTTTACATGCTAGTTGCGTCTATAAAATGTTTTCGGTTATTTCTCTAGGGTAACGGTGGTGGGCCTCTTCTTTGCGAAGGTGAAGTAGTCGGTTTGCAGACGTACATACATGAAAACTGTAAGCAACCTCATTTATTTCAACATCTACCGGCTTGGGAAAATTTCATTAATTGTGGCATTGATGCAAGATGCTTCGAGAAGTCATGTAATACAACTTGCGCCGCAATTAATAAAGATGCACCTACGACCACAATACCACTGACAACAAGTCGCGAAACTACAGTTATGTTGGTTTCCCAATCCGAGACTGAATATTCTGTAATATCAACTGCAGCATCTACTCTACAAGAAACGGAAAGAAAATCCGAGGAAAGTGACACTATCTCACCGACTCTAACTACAATGACAGAACATATTACAACTACAAGCTCCTTAACTGAGAATGCTATACTAAATAGGTTAGAAGAAGAAAGATTGACTACTTGGACTGATAATAAAAATAAAGAACAGCCAAAAAACTATGATCAACCTGAAGATGCTGACAATATGGAAAGGAAAACCAATGTTGAAGCTCAACATCAAATGATTGTTTCTAAAATTGCTACTTCTGGTAGCGATATGCATATTGCTCACAAACTGTTTGTTAGATTTTTGATGGTCTTCACTGTAATAACACTGTAAACCGCGTTTTTGGACGATGTTGATTTCTTTTCATTTTTGTTTAAAATTGTATGTCTATTAAAATTTGATACTTTTGAAATCTTTTTTGAGTTTGTTCCTTTATTTTGGGTAAATGATATGATTTTTTTTTGTTACCCAAAAATGTTTTGAAACACTATAAAAGGCACAATAACATAAAAAAAACTGCAATTCATAAATTGAAACAGGGATTTTTTTACAAAAAACATTTATTAATACATTAAGATACAAAAAAATAACACCCAGTTTTATAATCGGACTTTATTACACCATGTCAATGTTTACTCGGCTGAACGTCGGGAAACAAGAATCTCTCATCGCCACTTTACGTCGACTCTTAAAACTGGCATACACTAATGTTTTCACACAACTGCTTTTATACTATTTCTCTTTCAGTATTATGAATTAATTGTATCTACTTAAATAGCCCATACTTGAATACATTATAGACTTAGGACTTCGCACCTTTTTACATATTAAAATATCAAATATAAATGAGCATTAAAATATGACGGGCTGTAAAAGATGTGGCGAAGCAGGAACATGGTAGGTCTCCGACAAAGTTTTCGGAATAAGTAGAATTAAGTAAGGTTGCAAGCTTAACGCCTCGGCAGTTTGCTCTAATAGCATTAACAAGTTTCCAGACCGTATTGGGGAAACTTGGGCTCATAATGTTTTTAATTCTCCATAACGACTTGTATAGATTCGGTGTGTAGTATTGAGTAATTTGTTGTAAGGAATGTTATTTTTAATAAAGCGGAGTAAAAACACTAACAACACTCCAAAGTTAGTGGTCATAATAAATTAAATACGCGATGTAATAAACACTCAAAATGTATCTCATTATAGTACTTTAATTTACAAAAATACTTTAAAATATACCCAAAAATATTTTTGACGTACGCTTCAGTGAAATGTATAAAATGTTATTCATTATAATATACCTATATTTGTAATAATACAGAGAAGCAGCATTTCTTATCGCAATTTTATTCTAGCCAAATGTAAAACAACTTAATTACATGATCATTAACAACTGAAGAATTTGTTCAATTGTCCTAAAACAAATTTAGATTTAAAGTCTATTAGACTATTTATAAAACATTTATTTTAATATATGTGTGTAACAACGCAATGAATAAGATTCCACATAAGTTAGATATTTATATTCCTGCTCTAACCATGCAATGTTAATACTGTGAAAAGTTCGAGAAGAATATTCTTACAACTCTCCTAGACAAAACCAAGTGAAGTATAGTGTTTAAAGTGAATATTCTTTCCCAACTTCCGGAGTGCAATGGAATTGAAATGTATCTTAATACGAGTCGATGTGTTTAAATTCCGAATGGGAATCGCATCGGGAAACTGTTATGCATATTTTAAAGTTAAATTTACTTACAGCGGACTCCGAAAGTCGAATGAGAATTCAACGTGAATCTCTTTGGGAACTTCAAAATGTTTTATGATATTTTACAGACGTGATATCATTAGAGTGTGAAAATTTAGCTAGATAATATCGAAGGAAGTATTAAAATTACTTTTAATAAGAATCTCAACATGAATGATTGAATTACAACGACGAGAAATTGTTATTGATATGAGTTTCAATGTTATAATAAGTTATACGCCTACAGAAATAATAATAGCAAACATTATTAATAAATACTTTGCCCTGTTACGAACTAAAAGAAAAGTTGTTCAAATTTATGGACGTACAGAATGATTTCAGTAATTCCAAAGTGTAAGTAATTAACACATAATGCTAGTTAGGAAACAAAAGAAATTAACTGGACAACCCCATAAAAAGAAATAAGCAGTTCATGAGAGTTTTAATAATTAAAACTCAAATAAAACTGATAGCCCTGGGGCCGATAACAAATTTATTAAGAACTCCCGCCCTCCGCTCGCCAATACAATTTGTAACGGTAATCGCCGTACGAAACGTTCTTCTGGAGATCTTTTCTAACTGGATTTTGTTTAGGAGTCATCTTTAAGAATAAATCCCCTGTTGGGAGTTAAAAATATACAGCCGTCATTATTTAATTTGGACTAGAAAAGAACGTAAACAACAAACAGTTTACAAAAATAAATTAGCTTAAAAAAAGTTACATTAATAATACATTTTAAATGATTAAGATAAGAAGGTTCCACTTTACTGAACACCGGTCATAAATATTAAAATATCGAATATTATTAATACGTAGAAAATATATTCCAACATAACACATGTAAGATTTCAAGTAAAAAATAATACAATACTTTTCCACAGCTACGACATCTTGTGTTATCAATATTGTACATTACTTACTGAGTTATACTTAATGGGAAAAGACATTAAACAATCAATTGAATTCAATTAAATTTTAGCTCAACTTCTACATATAAAACACTAAAAATGTTTTGAACTTAGTTGCACTACCTGTAAAATTTATATGTAACAGAAATATAAGGTGTTTGGGGAAGAAAATAGAGACCCTTATGTAAAGAAATTTTAATATAATTATCGAAAAGTTGTAGACATTATTCATGATTTAATGGATACTTAAATATCTTTATCTAGTCAATATACCGATCCAATTAATAGATTGCATACATTTCTTTATCATTATTACAAATAATTATTAAAAAGCAGACATAATTTAAAAAAGTTTGTTGTGTCAAACCATTCTTTATTAACACATTTTTAAATTTTCGGATAAAAAAACCTTTATATACTTTGCAGCTCAAAACATTCTACCTAATCTTACAGACGGTAGACGATTAAATTATAATACATCATTTAATATACATACCTATGAGTATTAAAATATTAATGTATTTTGCGTATTTTATATCTTATCATTCTTTCTTTGATTCGCAATCAATAAAGCAAGTAGCTAATAAAGCTCATAAGAACGAACGAGTGTGAAGGAAACCTTCAGCGCAGAATTTACCGCCAACATGTTTCTCTTCTTTCAATCGTTCTACTTCCGAGTATCTTTTCTTGAATTATGTATTAAAATGGAAAACAATGTAACAATAATTTTAATGTAAAAAAAATACGTAACTTACTTTATTTCCAATTTTTTATTGTTTATTACCAATGTCGCTATGTACTCTGTATACAGCGACATTGGATATAAACAATTCCAAAAAAAAATAAAATAAAATACTAATTAGAGATTTTTCAAATGAAACTAACATTTTAACTCTACCTGCTAACTCTGTAAATCTTCCACCAGACGCTTGCTATCTATGTCCGATCCTTATAATTCCATTTTCTTTAAAGTTTTACAGCTAACGCAATTCTGTAGGATAAATGAATTCTGTGGAAAATATCTTGTTACAAAAATCTACATTTGTTACAAAAACAAAAACTTTGTCCAAATTTGTATTTATAATGATTACATTCGTTCGTTTTTGTGTTAAAATACAAATCGTACACTTCATAACAAGAAAGACCCGAAGATCAGCTTTTATATATGTATAGGATTACTGTACTAGTATTCACAAATATGCAAAAATTGTATATATATATACGTAATAAATTCAAATTTGTAATTTATCATAAATATATCCAATTGTCAATTATCGCCGATGTTTTGATACAAAAAAATCAAGAAAATAATAATGGAATCATTGAATCCGGCAGCGAGGCCGTCTGTAGGCAATTTTCAATCTCTTTTCTATTTATGACAGTAATAAAGCGGCCGGGAAAAGTCAACAATCAATTTTGTATTTCAATTTATTCCCAACCATCCTAGTTCGTGCGGTGATAAGAAAAAGAAGAAACGCGTTCATTGAAAACGGAAATTATTGCAAGAAGCCATCAAGTGGTGTGCGCTCGGCTTCCTACGTTGTATTCTATTTTTTTCATTTTTCGATTTTTTCGTCGAACGGTTACACAGTTTTGATTTGTGGGCCGTCGCGTCGGCCTGGGCTATTTTTCACGCACCTCATTGTGCACGGTTTACGCTCGAGAACACCGCCCGCTGAGGTTCATTGATTAACGCTATATTTTAAAGTAAGCAAATGAATCGGTGATACGTATATAAATTTATTGAAAATTTAATAGACTTATTGATTACATTTAAAACTATAATTATTTATTGCTTCTTTAAGAGCAGCTGTTATGTTAATTAAATTAAAGTACCAAATGTATTTTCTTTTCAATTTATCGATCGATATATTATATATACATCAATATGTAAGTATTTTATATGTTGCAAATGTTCATGTAAAGTTTTTGTTAGGGATTTTTCCTTATCTACAACATCGTAGGCGGTTTTGTTTACTGTTGAAATTAAAGATGGCATCGATAACAATTCTATCAGACTGCGCACGGCCGACAATGAGGGCGAGCAGGGTGCCGGGAAATTGGGGTGATTTTTCTTCTCTTTGCACGTCCGCTTCACCTGTAGCGTTAGTATAAAAATATGCTCGAGCAATAATACTATTGTTTTTTTTTACAATACGCCCAATAAGAATTAAGTAACAAAATGAAAAGAGTTTTTAATCGCCATTTAATTTAGTGTTATACAAATTGCAGCTGTCTTTGCTATCCCTACAGTTCATGCGTCTAACGTCCTTTCAAGAAAATAGACAATGGTGTAGCGGAAAATATTTCTATTCCCGTGATATTGGATCCATATTATCACAATTTTGGAAGTTTCACATAGATATGAAACGAGGACCTTTTAAAACTTCCGTTCATCTCTACAAATGATGGCAACGTTTCGCCCATTATTCAATTCTGTGGCTATAAGCGACCTATATCATAACCACAGTAAAGCATAGTTTTTTCATTTTTTACTAATATGCGTAAAGAAAAGTTGTCAGACACATTATTGAGAAATGCATGAAAGTCATTTAGTGTCATCAATGACAAGATTATTAATTGCGAGTAAACTAGTGTGCATTTTACGTATAATACCTGGATAAAAACGAAATCATTCAGGTGTAAACGCAATCAAGTATAGTTCTTTGACTATCCATGTCAAAAATCCATTTACACTACCTCAGCTTTAGAATGTAGTGTGTTATAATCTGAGATAAAAAGACAATGCAGAGGTCAAACAAATAGTAACTTAGCCCATGATGTATTCGCTTCGCATGATTTTTATACAGTTTTGCTTAATATGGACAAGATAGTTGTTTCATTGATGTGTGATTTAAGTTCCTCCCATATAATCACTATTTCATGTTTAACGAAAAAGAAATAGGAAATAGGTCACAAAAAAATTAAAAATAAAACGAAGTTTTATTGAACAAGATTTTAATGAGCTACATCTTTGGTCAAATCATTGGTTTAAATAGAACCAGACACATTCATCCATTTGACAATTTACATATAGGCACGTTCCATCAGCGATCTTAATGTCTCTTAATTTAATTAGGAATGCATATTCTAGCTAATTAAATGCTGAATTAGAAATTACCTGCATACAATACAATGATTTATAAGTTCGCTAAATAAACTAATTTGAACTATTGTATATTATGTTTTTATTTTAATCATTTTCATAAACGTATTTTTACATTTCTCTAAATTCAAATAGTTATTATTTACCTTTCTTTAATTATCATTAGATGCAATAAACTACCTACGTATGTGAATTACATTATTTACATAAATAATACAAACATTATAACAATGTTTATACATAAACTTAACAGTATTTTACAATGTACAAAAAAGAAACAACAAATAAAGACAATCGACGAAATAAACGCATGGCTAGGCCAAAACATATCTACGAAGTCTATAAAATAATAATATTTGATCGACATTTCTCTTTCGCTACAACGGAAAAGTTTCTTACAATAGAAACTGAATAAAATTTCTTAGTTATATTATTTACATAAACATCAATATTTTAACACTACAATACGATGACCGACAGTCTTAAAACCCCCGTTAGCTTGTCCGATTTTACACAAACCGACTATTTATACGGATTAATAGAATAGCTATAATTAAAAATTGCCTTTCTGAGATCACCTTTCAAAGAGAAACAAATTATATAAACTATTACATTTTAGTCTAGACGAAAAAACAGATTTTCACATTTAAAATACAGAAATCGTAGACTACAGAAATTTTGGCATATTTTTTATACACTTAATAAACACTTTAAAACGTTATAAAGTTTCGATCACTTCGAAAAAAGTTTGTCCGTCAATGTGGAATTTGATCGCAGATTAAACAATTCACCAACACTATCTGTTAAATGATGTTTACTACACTGACGTGTAGACGAGTTCAGTTTTGGTACTTGGCGTACGGGTGGGCCATATCTCACACGCGATAATCTCAGCTGGTCGCTGAAAGACCCAGCGGTTTGAGGTGCGGCGGCG
>DWQX01007514.1:0-10013 GCA_018245475.1 Pharmacophagus antenor | reverse complement strand
GGTGCAGGGGAATTAATCTTAATATTAACCCTTTGCAATCGAGAGTATATTTTCGCGCGGACAAGTCATCGAATTGAGACATATTGAAGCGAGATAGCTTCACTGATATTCTACTGTTACCATTTAACGATTAAGTACACAAATTGTCGTATAAAATGTTTATAATTTTAACATTGCACACGATTGTGGTTCTTATGTTGTTCAATACTCAGAATTCAAATTGCGTGGTAGATCGTGTGCTCGCGTGCAAAGGGTTAACCACTTGAGTGTTTTTGACGACTATATCCGTCATTGGTACTACGTTACATGAAAAAGACATATTTTTCAACAATTTTTATACCATTAACGAGTTATATAAAGTTTATTACGACAACTTATACGATTGAATTTTCATTGTAGAGAATTGTTTACTTGTTATTTTTTATTAATATTCATAATTAAGATTGAAGATTAAAAATTTTCAATCTTCACGACATAGTTAATTGGTTCAATAAAAAAATTAAAACGCCCAGAAAAGCGAGAGGGGTAAAGATTTTGATAAAACATGATACGGGTTGGGACAAACGCAGTCGTCAAACTCTTTCACGCGTTTCGAACCAACTCAGCACACTACACATGGTGCAACTTAACCACTGAATCGAAGGTTTATTAGGCTTCGAAAAGTGGGCTAGTGGAATACGTATTACGAAAATATAATAAATCCGAATAATTAAGCAGTTATCAAATACAGACAGAGAACAGCACAGGAACAAAATTTCAAAACTTGTTTTCTTGTTTGATTGAACTGATATCGCTTATTTAACGGGTAAATTGTTTTTACATAGTGTGTGGAAGATTTATTTCCGAAAGTAGTAATGCACGCAGATTAGTATGAAGCGATATTTAAGGTAGTTTTTTTGATCGGAACATATTGGTTGATGGCTGAATTATTTTTATTTATTAGTTTTAATAATTAATATACTATACTCGTCATAGCTAAAAGCATTTTGAAAATTTTTGTTATTATTCAAGTGTGCTCTGTTTATTGAAAATAAACGTTTTATCTATCTATCTATAAAATAAACGTTATTGTGTAATTATTTTCGTAGTAAACTGGCCTTCACCAAATCGCTTTGCTGGGTGCAGTATTTTTTTTTTAATATAATAGTAATTATACATATTCTTAAGACATGCATGTCGATAAAAAAAGTATTTCTTTTTAAATTGGCGGTAAAAAAATGTTCACAAATGTAACAAAAGATATTAGGTGTTCTAATTTTAGAGTTCATCAGGTCGGAGAATAAAAGTTTGAATTGCCTTTACCTTACTGTACACTGTTTTTAGAAATTCCACACCTGAGGGTGGGCGAGAGGGTACATATTTCAAAGAAATTTTTTATTCTGTGATCAATGGACTCGAAACTCTGTACACGTACTTGAAGGATATTAATCTCAATATTAAATAAAAAAATATACCCCGCTTGGACAAGTGGCGGCTGATGGCGTGTATATTTATCATTATAAGGTAATTTCTAAAATACCCCGATATAAGGTACAATCATATTATTGTCATTAGGTATAAAACAAATTTTAGTCTGATTGGCAAAACGTCAGACGTAAGAAAATTGAAAAATAAAAATGGATGAGGTAAAAAATAATTTATTGGCAGTATTTACATCGGAACCTTAACCTACACTTAAATGATATCGCTATTGCATTTTGACTGTTATTTACATAAAATATAAGTAATATATTTGTCTATCCTTTGATTACTGAGGTGGCCTGTCCGACTACTGCAACTGCGGGTCCAGCTTTGATGATTCCATCTCGAACGTTTCTTCCGGCTTTTTCCTATATAAAAAAATCATAATTAGTCATTTGACATCATTGAGTCTGGATGTTAATTCATATTTTAGAATAATAAGTAATCTTTATCGTAAAGTAGCTTACAGTTGTAAATATGTAACGATTTATGTTGACATTTAAAAAACAACCTTTTTAATTATTAATTACAATATTAGAAAAAAAAACTTTTTTTTGGAACCGAGTATTTTTGTTGTGAAATTTCTTTCTTTCTTGCTAAATTATGTGTTAATACAAGACAACGTTAAACTGCTCTACTGGTGAAGTATTCTATTATTACAAGCATTATTAATTTAATGAATTAATAAATGTAGCGATGAATTATTCCTCTTCGAGGATGAGAAGGTTAACACTAGTTCAACGGACATTATTCCATAGTTTTCTTTTCGTGCCCGTAGTAATTTGATACATTATTCTATATATTACCATTTTAACAAAAAAATAAACAAAACAAAGGAAAAGAACCTGTTTTGAACACATGCAGTTGTAGTGAATTTTTAATGGACTTTTTTTTTGCGTGAAAACGCTGTTAGCCAAAAAAAATATTCTTACGATTTTCTTAAAGATCTTCCATCGTGGACTCGCCGACGCGACGCTCAGGGCCGCGAGGCACGCCGTCAAGATGAGCAGTATCTTAGCGAAGTCCATTGTTCAAAGTAATATTTAGTTACTGTATTCTTCAATGCAGAAGCAGCGAGCGCCTATTGTGGTATGATGAATGCAGGACCACGCGTACCGTTTTATACAACAAAAACTCGCTGGTGTTTTACAGCTCATAATAAATGACGTGTTGACCTAAAATGATCTTTACGGCGTGACGAGAGAGAACAATTTTTAACGGAGCCGTCTCACAGTCGCCAGTATTCAGTGATAACGGGTATTGTAAACACGACGACGGGATCGTCCCATCTGCGAGACTGCAAGTGAATCCCCTTTTCTTAGTCTAACTTATAATTAGTTTTGTTTTTCGATAAATAAGAATACCGAATAATTAGTAATTGCTCGCAATTATATACGTGTCGAATTTAAAATATGAAACTAGTTCTTTTGTAATAGGAAATCTTGTGGTAGATTTGTTTTTTATTAACAATTGTCTTTAACTTTAATTTCATGTTAAGTGATAACGAGGCACCCAGAACACTCTGGTTTTCATATGTATGACAGCCGGAACACAGCAATAATGATATGACGGTACCTTGAGGATGGTAGTTAGCCAGGCGGGTCTAAAATCTTACCACTATCCAAACTCCACTACTCACTTGGCACAGGAATCGAGCCTGAGACGTCCGTGTTACAAGGCAAACGGTTAGCTATTGCGTCATAGAAGCAAAGTGCATATACAGGAGTCTATTACCCAGCACCTTAAAGTATAGTATAAGAGCAATGGAAAGGACTCGAGAAACAGAAATAAGATTCGGAGAAATGAATTATCGACATAGTCCAAAGGATTGGTAGTCTTAAGTAGCAATGGGCACGGCACATTGCTCTAAAGACTGACGACTGTTGAGGCGGTGAGGTCCTCGTGTGGGTCTATTTACTGGTAGATGCAGTGTAGGCAGGCCTTCCGAAGGTGAACCGACGATCTGGTGAAGGTCGCGTGCAGCTGCTGGATGCAGGCAGCACAGAGCTCATCGGAGTGGAGAACCTTAAGGGACGGGATATATCGTAGTGTGGACATTAGACCAGCACTACTAGCTAAAGTCTACCACAGAATGGGAACGATGTAATGTATGCATACTTCTGTTTGGCGATAGAAATTACAATGGCGGTGTAATTAAATTAGGTGTATTGGCGGTATCATCATGCCTCTAGTGTAACAAAAAAAAAATAACAACAGAAATGACAAAAACACATGAAAATCATATTTTTACATTTGTCAAACCTCAGGGATGGATTTCTTTAGATTTTAGCAAATGGCCTCACATACTTTCTGTAATAAGACAAGAATCACCAAAAATAATGTTCGAAATTATTTTAAAAGTTTCCGAATTAAGGATTCTGATCCCACATCTAGGGTGGAAATATTTTTTATTATAATTATTTTATCGATCGACGCGCTATGTTACGAAACCTCATGACTCAATAAAAAAAAAATGAATTTTCTTATTTCCTTTTTTTTTTAATAATTGTGGATCGGCAAATTGGATCTTTTCTTTTATCAAGCATTTTTTATCACTTTCACGTCATGTCAGGTCAATTTGAATATTTGAAATCAACTAGAATTTAACACTAGATTTACCGGCTCATTTTTATGGGTTTCTTATCGAGTCAGTGTTAATTTTGTGCATTATCGTGTTCTTATTTTTCCTGTTTTGCAATTAAATGTATAAAACAATGTTGCCAGGGACAGTATAAAAAAATTAGATAGTCAAACGCATATTAGTATACGGAACTTTTTATCTAGGGTTGGTCCGTCAAAATGGTGGGTCCTGTAAATCTAGTGTTAATTATATAATACAACCCTAATGATACATAAAATATGAACCGTAAGATGTTAAAAGTTATAAAAATAAAAACAGTTAAAATATATGCATAACGTGGCACAAAAATACATTTAATTACAACGTCTATTACTTACTTTCATGCATCGTTTCCATCTGTCAATGTCATTGACAAACTGTTAGTGTAAATAAAAAAAACATAACGGAATAGAGTAATAAAAAAATATTGGTCGCTCAGTAGTCGAAATTCTTTAATCGTTCAATCGTTTTTTAATTATATTTATATTTGACATTGAGTAAGACCGTAGATAAATAATATTATAGGCCTATAATGTCAATCTCTTCTGAGTTTGTCGATAGATTTTAACCATAAACAACATAGTATATATACTTCGTATATATGTGTTTATTAATAGCATGTTAGTGAGTATAATGTTTTGTATTAATTTAATGTATTTTTAATAATTATTATGAAGAATTAAGCGCTTTCTGCACTCCTCCACATAAAGAAAAACAGAGTTAAATTTCATTCACATCTGTACGAGTAATTTTCATGAAAACTTGACCGCCTCCGTGGCGCCTTTGATTACTGTGAAAAGCAGAAGTCCCGAGTTCGATTACCGGTTCACAAGTCTAGTGGAGTCTGAATAGTGGTAAAAATTTTCAAACCCGCTCAATATCCATTTGCCGCCATAACAGAATTGCTGTGTTCCGGCATTCATGCATGTGAGAAAAAATATTCTAGACGATCATGCTTCACCACCTACGTCCTCGTTGTCACATAATATCAGGTGAAAACGAAGTAAAGTGTTAGTTCACAACCAATTAAAAACAGGTACATAGTTTTTGTTTCTTGTATTAATTACATAGATTTATGTAACGTATTTCGAGCACCGGATTGACCACTAGAATATTTAATCTGTAATTAATTACGTAGAATACTTAATGCATGACCAATAAGTTATTTGGGTTATCTTCTAAGAATCTGTCCAAATTATACGGCTAACTAAACATAGGGATTAAGTTGAAACAAAATCGGCATTCTCTCTGTTGCTTACAACGAAACCGGACTTAATTCTTATATGGCTTTAACTGTTTGCCGTAATTACATCTTATCTTATGGTTGGTTAAAAACATTTGCGTGAAAGATTTAACTGTTGTGCTAATGAGGTCGATTATCGCTAGATTAACACGTTCTCATCCGCGCGGTGCGTATGCGCCTATCTTTGGAAAAGTGTTGACCACGTATTACATAAAATGATAAGTATGAGCTTAAACGATTAAATACAGCTTTAATTCGTAAGTTAACGGGGTTCCGTAAGTTCTGCGCACCCCATTTAAGCAATATAGTGCATTAAGATTAAGAAATAAAAAATGCTACATAATTTAAAAACAATCATAAAGCTAAAATAATAGAGAAATGACATCGCTGTGTGCTCAGGGTATGTGCTCTGGCAGACGCGCCCTTGACTTAAACTAATCAAAATTTTGTTAAATTGTTTTTTACCGTATAAAAAATTGTCAAATTGCACACTCTAAGCGCCTCACAATACCGTAATATATTTAAAAAAAAAAGCCTCTGGCAGGGAACGTGTTTATATGTATAATAAAGCGGTGTATGCTCTGTCTATTTCCTGTTTGTTTTATTTAAAAGTGTAAGTTGCTTTCGCGATATGAAATATAAAAAAAAAGCAATTTATTTTACAAGTTGATCCTGTAGTACACTCGTTAAGTTTTTTATCGGACGTCGAGACGGTATTGTCAATATGACACGTTTTTCTTTTTTGGTACTTTTCATGGTTACGTACCCGTGATTTACAGATCGCGAGACGTATGAATATATCACAGGGGATAATAGGAAATTTTTTAGTTAAACAATTAAGACAGACAACTTTATTCCAAAAATATCGTACAAAGAATTTATTAATAAAACATCTAAACTTATCACTCTTACTTTAAAAACTAAACTTGTATAATACTATAAAAAAAAAATTACTTAACAAATTTCTTGAGGCCAGTGCACAGACTCACTTATTAAATTTCGTAGGAACATCTGCCGAGATTTCAGTTATTACAACTTACGCTCCCTTCAGTATCCAAGTCAGTACTGGGCTCTAATGCTTCAGCAAACCTCCGACGTGAACTGACTATATTATCCTTTGACAAAAACTTTCCATGAATTAATTTAGTGGTACACACTTAGCTATCCATGTGTCCTGATTGATTGATATAAATGAATGTAGAACCAAAACCGCTGCTAAGAGATATGAAATTTGGTGGATTTGTTTTTTGTAATGTGTAGGTGTTAACTGAGAAAAGGTTTCACGACGTTACATCCCTAATTGGGTAAGACACGGCTTTAAATTTTCAATGAAACTTTATTATCTGTTGTCTTTATTCTTTGTCTGTCTTGTTCTTCATCTATCATCTATCATAATTATAAAATGAATAATAGTTTTCGTCATGATTTTGTAATGCAACATTTGACTAATGTGTATGTGTGTGTGTCTTGTTTTAGTATTAATAACACTCAATAGTAGAAAGAATAAAATATTTTTGAAATTAATTCGACACGACCCCAGAGATCCATGGGGTCGTGTCGTTACGGAATTTAATAATCGGGGATTCACTTCATCACACGACTGCGGTACTTCTCAGTATCTCTGTTCGGCTTGTTTTGACCCGTTATCACTCAACTCGCTTTAATTAACCATTAAAATTTAAATCTAACGGTTCAGTAATAAAATGTATTATACGTTGACGGCGCGATCGAACGCCGCAAATAAAGTTTGTAATAAATTTGAATATATAACGAAGTGAATATTGTTGTATAATTCATTCCAATCTAAAGCTCGAACGGGTCCAAGCTTCCAACACCAGATACATTTCTAATTTATATTCAACAATGAATTTCGTTAAGATCCTATTCTTCGTGATTGCCTGCTTCGCAGCCCTCAGTGTGACTTCAGCTAGTCCAAGATGGAAGTTGTTCAAGAAGATTGTAAGTATCGAATTGTAATTAAATTGTACACGATAGATTCTGAATTATTTCTAATTAAATTTACTTCGATAACAAATAACTCTTAAGTTTATATTTGTTTAAAAATAAAAGTATTTACCTTTTAAATTATCATTTCGTCTAATTTTTACATTAATCATAACTCACAACTACAGTCAAAAAGTACTACGCATTTATTAACGAAAATAGAACAAAATATTGCTTAAACAAGATGAAGTGTACGAGATTATGTTCTATTTTTGTTAGTAAAACAATTTCCGTTGATTCCCCAACGCTTTAGTTAAATGTTTTGTATAGTTGTTTGTTATATTCTGATACCTTTTACAGGAAAAAGTCGGCCGGAACATTCGGGATGGAATAATTAAAGCAGGACCCGCGGTACAAGTGGTCGGGCAAGCTTCCCAGATTTACAAACAGGGATAGACGATTGTAGACCTTATTCTATAAGTCGTAAAGAATATCGTTAGATGTAATATAACACTGCCAAAATGTATTTATTAATAGCTTAAGGAATTCGCAATAAAGTATACTATACACAGATGGAATTTAATTTTATAACGCTTTAGCACCAGCCGAAGTCGATTGTGGGAATAACTTTAGTTCAATATAAGTTGAAGATTAAATTCTGCGGTAATTACTCGTATATATAAAATACCCACTAAAACCTCACGGTGTACTGTCTCACGCCAATTGGCGGGGCTGTGGGCACGCGGACGCATTCTTCCGCGGCCCCGTCGGGAGGACTGGCGTACCCCATTAGAGCAATATAGTGAACTCTCCTTAAATCAACAAATCATAATTGCTACAAAGTCTAATTAAGATTACTAAGATAAAAAAAAATTTAAATAATCATGTCATGCTTTAATATTTTATTTGTAAATGTGTATATAAATACTCAGGCTTGCACTGCAGATATGTCCCTGGTCCGAATCAGTGGTTTTTAGAGTTCCGTATTCAATGGATGATAATCGGAACCCTGTTACTGAAACTGTGCCGTGCGTCTGTCTGCCTGTCGGTATGTTTGGCTGTGAGCGGGCTGTATCTCGAGAACCGTGATAGGTAGAAAGAATTTGAAATTTTCACTGATTGTGTATATGCCAAACAAAAAAAAAATAATAGTTTCAAAAAACGTAATTTTATAAGCGTTCATTTTACGGAAACCTTCGCAGAGCAAGTTCACACTTATTTATTTATTATTTATTTATTTATTTTATTTATTCGACGATGATGACTTAGATGGATGATCGTGAATGCGTAGTATATACTGGCTCCCTTATGTATAGTTGCCGGGACACAGAGACGATGTTGTGGCGTCAAGTTGACATTAAGAGTGGTAGCTAACCATATAAAAAAAAAACAACCAGGCTCATGTAACCTAGGAATCGTTTCCCGAATCTTCCTATCACAAGGCAAGAGGTAAACTACTGGGGCACAGTTCTGTAGGAAAGTTACAGAAAATACAATAAAAAGTTATAAAATATAAAGCAGCAAAAAATGGAATAATAAGTGTAATATCAAAAGTTAGAATAAAATAAATGAAATTAAATAATAAAATGTTAATTAAGATAAATAGGAAAAATGTAAATAACTAGATTAAGAAAAGTGTAAATAAAGAGGTACATAAGTTGTGTCTGCTCATTTAATCGCGATGTATGAAAGAAGGAATTGGGATGAGGTATGAAAAGGAAGACGAAATGAAAGCGAGAAAAATTAGTATGAGTATGGAAGAAGAAGAAGGAAAGCGTGAACAATAAATAAGAAATTAAAAGAACTGTAATGTGTAGGCCCTGTCAAATCGTAACAGGGGTGAAGGAGTAAAAATAAAAACTACTGGGACACGCAGGTATTCAATCTGGAATATGTTTTTTTTTCCCAATTATTCCGTAAATATATTACAGTGAATTTCTATTTAAAACCGTTTTGTTTAGAAATTACAATTATATTACAGTGATTCTTTTACTGTGAAGGCAGTTCCATTTATGTATAAATATGTATATACGTATATATATAATAATTATAAAATTAAATAATTATCTATAAACGTATATTTTTACTTTCTTAGCTTACAGTTAATTCTTTGTACCTTCCTCCTATTGTATATATACTTGTTAGGTATCCTATTGTGTAATAAAAAATACAGACTGCTGCTGCTGGGTTCGGTGAAGTTTGCGCTGTTAGTCTTTTTGACGACCATTACAGCTTCATCGAAACTGGCCCACGGATCCGATGATCCGTAACACAATCAGATATTTGTGTCTTGAACAATTGCGCCACGGAGGCTGTCAACATGGAGGTTGATATTTTTTTTAATATTTTTTTTTTATTATCGATTATCACTTGACCGCGATTTCACCGAATATTAAGTGAGAATGATGACGTAAATGCTGTAGCATGTTCGCCGCGAATACTTCTGGCTCCCGTATGAATGTCCGAAATTAATGTTTTGCGTACATCACAATGCTACCTGCATTCTAAGTTCATTCACAATCTAGGGAATACTTATATTCATTGTATTAAGAAAAAAATAACATTGTTCTTGCGACAAATGCTATTTACATGAATCATTGAAACGATTAATCGTTGTTGAAGTCGGACATTAGAAAAATTCTCAATATGTTACGCAAAGGTCAGCGTTTGGAAGGGACTTCACCAAGAAACTTTTCTAAGCCACCAGTTCGCAGTATCAATATTTTCTTATTTATTTAAGAAAGG
>DWQX01007513.1:0-10013 GCA_018245475.1 Pharmacophagus antenor | reverse complement strand
ATTTTACCTTTCACCACTCATTCAGTCATCTCATACTTTCCATTTTACATCTCATTATCCATTCTTACTTTATAATCATGTTTTATTTTTATTAATTATTTTTAGTGCAATTTTTTGACAGTAGTTTAAGAAATTATTATTTAAGTGTTGCGATTGTGTATGGGCGTCGGTTATCACTTTACATCAGGTGAACCGCTCGCTCGTTTGCCTACTATTAATATTTAAAAAAATTGTAGGCTCGTTTCTTTGTGGTGCGTAGGCATTCACTTTCTTGAAATTCCACTCCAAAAAGCTGAAAATGGGGACTAAACGAAACTTTTCATTCTATGTCTACAGATGCAAAAATTGGTACACATACTGTAAGAGGATTAATCTTAATATTAACACTAGATTTATCGAACGCGTCAATTTGACTGACCAGCCCTAGATAAAGTTTCGTACATTAATAATATGCGTTTGATTTTTCTATTTTTCTTTATGCTGATTCTGGCAACATCGTTCTATAGATCTATTTTGCAAATTGTAAAAATAAGAATTCAATAATGCAAAAAATTACTATAGACTCGAAAGGAAAACCGTTAAAATGTGTCGGTCAAATTAAAAAAATTAGGACGGCCCGAGTTTTGTGCATAATACCGCGCACGTCACGAACAGATGAAGAGCTCACGGATCACCGGATCCGTGGGCCAGTTTCGATGAAGCTGCAACAGTCGTCAATAAGACTAACAGCGCAAACTTCACCGAATCCAGCAGTTCTTGAAGGCTATCGAAGTCGTATCGGTACGGAAATACCGCTGGCGAAAACTGGTTATGCTTGGTACAAAAAAGCGCTCAAAATGCACAGCGAACGACTGCCAATCATCCAGATGGTGACGACGGGATTCGGTGTTGTGTCGTGTGTTCCAATGGAACAAGGCAGCTGGAATTATTCCTAACAATTCCTCAGAACACTCCCCGTGGTGAATAGTTAGCTCGTAAGCGACAGGTTTCTTTTTTCATGAGCAAAATCTCATTCGGCTTATGACGTTGAGATTATCAGCTATATTTTACATTAATTTCTAGTTACTAATTTCTGTTGGGTTAGTTTGAAATTATATTTGTTCAGCAGCTGTAATAGTATTCCCGGTCCAATTACCGCACCACATTAGTAGAGTAGAGTTTGGGATGTTAGAACGGTTTTCTCGAAACTGTCTCGCCACCCCACCCATCATGTCATCCTGCTCCCGTAAGAGCCTTGCTATGTCCGGCGGACATAAGCTTGAGATATTGTTATTACTTAACATCACGCGACACTGATGTTAAGTGTTAGGGTATTGCTAAATAAAAAAAATTAAAATTCCACGACACATTTGTGAGTGGTTATCGATTAAAAAAAATGTAACGCTTTTCTGTTTAGTACTTTGCAGATATGTGTTTTGTATACATTATTTTACACATTATAATTAATTAATTATATATAATAAATACAGACGCGTCGTACTTTTCTCCTAGAGCCGGAAGAATAGAATGAGAACGCTAGAAAATAAACTAAATTTTAGTGTGCGATTTTTAAACTTCAGCAATGTTTACACGTTATTTCGGGTATACATAGGTCCGTCCCGCGGCACGCGCCGCAACCCTGAGTAATATTAGGTAAATATTTATATCCGTTAAAGTTACACTTGTAACTTTCAGCATAATCTAAGATGAAGACAACATATTATGCGCGCCAACTTTAGAAATGTGTTTAGTCTTATTCAAAACGTCGTCGAATTCCTATCGGTGTTGATCGCCTCGCGATAGAGGGACAATGGCGTTACATAAACCGGCGAAACCCCAAGGCCGGGGCAAATCGAGACCGTACATAAAGGCTAACGGACCGCAACCGAGCCCGCGGCCCGTTTCCGAAAGGAAGTGACGTCGGCGGTGCGGAGACGTCAGGTTTTCACTTTCGGCCCGGCGCGGCGAGGCGGCGCTCAGCGGGGCGTGGACAGCGACCCCTTACGGCGTTGCGTCCAAAGCGTCACGCCATTTTAATTACGTAATAAATGATAAAAGATGTTCGCTTTTATTTTCAACATTTCTTTTGTCGTATTTTTCTCTAAACACCATTTTTATCGCATTTTTCTTTAAACATCTCTTTTATCGTATTTTTCTCTAAACACCATTTTTATCGTATTTTTCTTTAGACATCTCTTTTATCGTATTTTTCTCTAAACATTTCTCGCATCGTATTCATGATTTTCGTTGTGGAATTACAAAAGTATTCAACAGAACCTCGAGTGATTATTACATCATTTTCACTGCCAGTGGTTCACCGATAGCGACGGAAGTTCGGGGTTGTAATCTGGATGATGGTAGAATTTTTCGGACCCGTTTGAAATCATGTCTATCTGACGTCATAGCAGCACCACTGTGTTCTGTCGTGTACACGCGCAAATTTGAGAGCCACAGCATTTATACATCCTGGACGAGCACCTATCTAAAGCTTCATTGTCACCAAACATCATGCATCATTTAAGGTCAGGTGTTAGCATATCCCCGAAAAAAAAAAACCAACAAAGTGAAAAGATGTTTATTAAGTTTTATATGGACCACTTTAGATTTCTTGTTTTCCCTTTTAACTATCAGCTTACTAAAACTGTTTCTTTCCATCTTTCCAGTCTTTCTTCGGCCGCTCGTACAACAACCTGAACTCGATAACCGAGTGCAAGAACAACGGCGAGTGCGTCATCAACAAGAAGAACCGGACGGCGTGCAAGGCGTGCCGGCTGCGGAAGTGCCTCATGGTGGGCATGTCCAAATCCGGCTCGCGGTACGGCAGGCGCTCCAACTGGTTCAAGATCCACTGCCTCCTGCAGGAGCAGCAGCAGGCCGCGCAGTCCAGGTCCCCGCCGAGGGTGCCGCCGTCGCCGCACCACCTGGCGCCGCCGTTCCCGCCGCACTTGTTTCCTGGCCTTGCGCGACCGAGGTCGAAAGAGGAACTGGCACTTCTGGGCCTCGACGAATACAAAGTGCCCTGCACCGGCTCGCCCGACTCGCACCGCAGCGGGTCGTCCCCCAGGCTGGACGAGAAGGCGCGGGCAGCGCAGGGCCGGCCCGCGGAGCGGCCGCTCACGCCGCCGAGGGACGCGTTCGTACCGCTGCCGCTGGCCAACATGACCTTGCCGCACTTCGCCCACTCGCCGTTCTTGCCGCCGCCGCCGTTCGGCCCGTTCGCGGCGAGCCACCCGCTGCTGTTCCCGCCCGGCTTCCACCCGATGTACTCGCGGCACCTGCTGGACCACGCGGCGCTGCGGCAGGCCGCCGAGAACAACAACGACGTGAGGGTCGACGACCACAACGCGGACGCGTCGAAGCGCTTCTTCCTGGACGAGATCTTGAAGCGGCAGCGCTCCTCGCAGCCGACGCCGCAGGAGGACGCCATCGCGGAGGCGCAGTTCGTCCCAACGCCGCCCGCCGAGAGGAGGGCCTCGGAGTCGCCGCTGCAGGAGAACCCGATGGACCTCTCCGTCAGGTCCGACGGGCGGTCCAGCTCGGCGCGGCGGAGGTCCGACGACAGCGAGGCCGTGACGCCCGACCGCGAGGACGGCGACTCCGCCAGCGGCGGCGGCTCCGTCAGCGACGAGGAGCTGGCCTACACGCAGATCAAGAGGATCAAGCTGCACCCCCTAGACCTGACGACCAAAGTGTGACGCGCCGCACCCCGACGGTCGGTCGCGCCTCGTCACGTCACTAAGTAAGGCCAGTAAATCGGATTGTGATTTTATCGATAAGTTGTAATAGTTTTGGGCGATGTTTGTTTGTTATCGATTGATTAAAGAGTCTATCCCAAATACGTAAACTAAGTAGATACTAAATGTGTTATCTTAAAAGTTAAGGTTGAAGGTATTGTACAAAGAGGATTGTATATATTAAATTATTCTGTAATCGTAAACGATAGACGACTGTCCCAGTTTATGTCGTACGGCAGACGCGGGCGCCGCAGCCTGCCGCCGCGTGACGGGATGCGTAGGGCCTCTTGTATTTGTATATAATTTCGTATATAATTTATTTCGTTTAGTAGAATTTCCGTTTGGCACGTCTGTTTGTGTTATTAAATTCGGGTGCATTGTTAAACTGCAGCTTTATTATCTACGTACAACTGTTAAGTCGTGACAACACGTTTGCACCTGAGACTGTTATCATTTTTAGGGCTCCGTACAGAAAGCTCGACAGTTGGAACCTTGTCATTGTGGCGGCATACGTCTATCAAGAGGCACTATTTCATAAATCTTGATAGAAAATTTGCACAGATTCCGTATAGTTGCCACTATAGTGACAAATAATAAAAATATAATGTAATAAGGGAGTTAATTTGATAAGCCTTTATAGTACGGAACCCTTCTGACGTATACGACGTGTAATTACCCTTTTTTTTTGTATTACAATATTGCATGACGTACCTTTACTAAAAGCATACTCGCTACAACTCTTCTACGAACTTGCTCAAACTTTGACTGTCCGTCACTCGACGTATGTGAAATTAATTTTTGTTCAAACATACTCAATTCACCCAGACTACGTTTTGTATATAGTTTAATTTAAGTAGTGTGTGTTTGTTTCGGTTTTCTTTTTTATAATTTCGTTTACAAAATGTTTGTAATGAAAGGCATTCCACAGAGACGTACAAAATAAATTTATCATGCACTCGGACTCCTGTTGTTTTATTTCATTTCATTATAACAAACGTTTAATACGTTATGTCATTATAATAAAAGAGCTACCCGCTAATTACCGCATCATGTAAATACTACTGTATTCATTAAGAAGGGTTTGGAGTAATTAAATTGCTGGTAATAACGACTTCCTTGCCAGGTGAAGAACTTATCTGGTGCTAAGTAAATCCTGAACCAAATCCACATTGTTATGAACAGATGTGTCTAGAATCATCATTATATCGACACTAGCTTCTCATAGAATGAATAATAAAATTAAAAACTCTATCAGATAACAATTATGCGAACCAAATAAACATTGAATATTGCTTCCGTGACGCAACGATTTACTGTTTACCTTATGATACGGAAGTCTCTGATTCGGTGTCCCAGAAGTTTACGATTTCTTCACACCTGCTGAATTGGCTACCACTTTCCACCTGCCCCCATAACAGCACAGCTGTCTTCCGACAGCCGTACACGCTAGAGCATTCTGCGCGGCCTTCGTCGCGCTGAATCCTTGATGCCACTTAAAATATCACGTGGAAGTGATGCGATATGGTTATTAATTGAAAAACGCATGGTGCTGTATTCATTCGAAATTCGAAAAACAAAATTAACAACACTCTAGCAAATTCCATCATCACCATCTGGATGATTGGCAATCTTCCGCTGTGGGTTTTAAGCGCCATTTTTCACAAACACCACGTAGAATCAATAACCGCCGTCGGTACTTCCGGTCCGATACGATTTGGGGGCCCTCAAAAAAAAGTACCCACTGCTTACTTAAAGGTCGTCGCAGTTGAGGGTTACGGTGATATCTCCCTTTATGTGAACCGCTCGTTCGTCTGTCTACACCTCCAATAAAAAAAAAATAAGTACACAGTTTTAACTTTATTAACGCACCACACGCATCTGCACGAATCCTTCGCTGGTGTTATTTATGAATTATACAATTTTACTCCACCACATTGAACTGTAAACAAGCGAACCTATTGACTCGCAACCGCGAGATATCTCGTAGCGGACGCTGCAGTTAACGTTTACTAGAAAGGATGAATGAAAAATTTGTATATATCTTTTTTACATACTTAGCTCGAGCAAACGACTCCACTCCACCCGATGTTAAATGGAAGTGGAGTCCAAACGCTAAGATGGCTGGTGCCATAATATATATTGTGGAGAAAATATTATCAATTTTTATTATTAAAATTATAACTTAGATCATAACAAAGTGTAATATTAAAATTAACCCGAGGCGCCAGACGACGGGTTAAATGATTCAATATCATTAAACATGATACGTATTAATTGTGACGCCCTTTGAAATGTCTTACACAATTGTCTATTACCATTTAACCCTTCGCGGACGTGAGACGCCACGGTGTTTCGTGCGACGGAACGAGCGGCGTGCGCCGGGCGGTACTTTTGTAAGAATACAGTTATCATATCATCCTTCTCCAAGTCTCAAAGATGCATAGATAGATGAACTATCGAAATGTAATGCCTTTAGCATCGTTTGGAGTTAGAGGTCATTTTATTGCATTGTATAAATCACTAGAACACAAACGTCGTCGTCCGCGAAGGGTTAACTGGTCGTCGGGGCTTACGTGACGCATCACATGACCTCGCCGCGGGCACGGCGCCGCGACGCCACCGCGGCGTCGACGTAATTTATGGAGCTCGAGCGCTGGGCGTTTTATCCCGCCTCCGTTTATTCATTATACCTACCACATGCAAAACGCAATTAATCAATAACGCGTTAATGTATAATCAGAGACCCAGTTAACTCACATTGGTGGGTCTCCCCCTATGTGCGACTATAGTTTCACGTCGTACGTCACGTTGTCCCAATGATAAGCGAGATATCAATATTGCGGCGTATTTGTCACGGTGAACACTTCTCGTCGGGCGAACCGCTCGTACGTTTGCCCGTTCTTCCATTAAAAAAAAAAATTGTCAACGCACAGATTTATCTCATTTCATTTCCATCATACATCTCACTTTAACAAGGTACATGTTGCGTCATTTATTGTTTTACAATATTTATTATCTATGATAATTTTTTTTATATTATTATAATTTTAATTTACATCTATTTAACATCGTCTATTATTATTATATTGTTACATACTGTTGGTGCATAGGTCTCTTTATGTAACTACTCAACTTATCTAACGCCAGGCTAATAATAATTTTATATACTTATATATACGTTTCCATCTTGGACATCTGTCAAAAATGTAAAAAAAAAGGTTGTCATTCCAATTTCGTACTATCTGTCATAGAAGGAAGAATAATCCCAGTTGAAAAATTTCAATAAAGAAAATCCTATCCCATCTAAAGTCTAAAACGTATTAATACACACTTCATTTCTTGCCTAAACACATACATATCTATTTCTCTCTTCCTTATCGCAATCAATAGCTTCTCTTATTTCTTATCTTTTTGTTTTGTATCTCTCGTTTGTTCTATTAACTAAATCCTTGCAGTGTTTTAAAAATACGCGACGGTCACCACCTCCCCTCATTAGCGTGGCGATGGTATCGGCAATTATTTTTTCACCATTCAGACTTTCACACACCCGGCATCTTTACCCGTGCCCATGACGGCAGGCGCTGACTTGCTCCACTGTGACTAACTTGGTCCATTTTCTTATCACATACGCAAGCGGAACTCTACTTAAAATTAATCCTATGCAAGTATGAGAATCCTCCATGCCCCGTCGAGCGAGCAGCCACGCTTTGATAGGCGATAAAAATAAAGCTCTCCACGTCTGTAAGCTATCCCCGTTGCGAGATATATATATATATATAGCTTCGAGACGCACTCTGTGTTGCGTTTTAAAATGAAAATTATCGTTTTTCACAATCGTACGTCTAGAATATAAGAGTCGTAAACGTTGTTGCATTTAATAGGTATTAGTGTTGCATGTGAGCGGGCGGTCCTTGAACCGGACGACACGAGACTCCACACGCACGGCTCGACGGCAGCTGGATGCGACATAACGACAATTCGTTTCGCATAACGCAATATTGGCCAAATAGACTTCATCACATCGCACTGATTTGTTGATATGTCTTTTCTCTTTTTGATTATTCGCTAACGTTTGACCTCTAATTCACTTGATATTAAGTGAATTACCAGGTTGTAGAAGGTGAAGCGAGTTCGCCCGGAATACTTTGACTTCATTTGATGCGGGGGCAAATTGACATTGAGGGCAGTAGTTTAGTAGTTTTTAAAAACCCTACCATCTACACTGTGTGCAGTGGTGGTCCCAGTTTAGATTCCCGGGCCGCGGCAGCAGTGACCCCTGGGGCCCGACAATCGAACCTGAGATCTCTACCGAGTGATGACGGAGAAGAGACCGCAAGTTTTTCGTGTTGGCACGATGGTAATACCGGATACGATTGTGCAAACACTATTGATACATAGACTTTGAAACAATTGCAAACAATATCAAGAACAGATTTAAAATCACCATAGCTCGTGTGTATCTTTCACTGTACAAATTTGTTTTTCACTTTTCTTTTCTTCTTTCCCAGCTAAAAATTGTTCATAAATAAAATCGCGTTCGCAATGAATATTGTTGTGTTTCTTTTTTAGGATATTATTAAGTGTGAATGCGGGTACGAAATGAATTGAATATTTACAACCGCAGTCACATCCAGCCGCTCTGTTACCGCGGTCCCCTGTATAACGCAGGTAGATACCGACTTGTGTAACAGTAGTAAAGTCAGCTCACAATAACTGCCATGTTATAGGTCATTTTGTATAGCTGAATACGTAATTAGAAGAGCCCGCAGCGCGCCGTGCCATGGGCCCCCGTTAAATATCCGGGAACATTATTATCACCAATGGTTACTGCGTGCATTTCACTATTGAAAAACAATACGTACCTACGTCTAGCAACCGCTACACGCTAATTGAACCGACTGCAATACGACGCGTGTGTATTTTATTTGTTAAGCATAAAAGCTCTAGCGGTGGATACATTAATTTACTAAAGCATACTGTAAAAAATTCTAATAAATTCCTATAATGTTAATTTTATCACTGCCGACGGTTTCTTCATGCAAAAGAGTTCAACGACAACATTTCAAGTCACTACTATCAAATATATAGGAGATTGAAAGGGAAATCTCCAAAGAAAACTAAACGAAAACTAATGAACCAATTGTCAATGAAATCTTTTGATTACGTTAATTTATGTTAATTTTGTCACTGACAATAACTTTGCCAAACAAAAGAGTTCAACGACTACACTCCTTACCATAACTTACCAAGAGATAACCACCCTTTTTCAATAGATTAACGAGATAAAAATTATGTTCACTCTTTCATAAACGATATCCCGTGCGCGAAACAACACGTTACGGTTTTTCTATAAAATATAACGTGTCCATATACTCAAAAATATAAAGAACAATTATTAAGGTTTATTCGGTAAAGACGTGTCCGGAAGTCACAATAAATGGTTCACATAATTAAATCTCCGAAACAAATAAATATCCTTCGAAAGGCATCCGTGCTAATTAGGCCGGGGGCATACCGAACCAAATAATTAAAAGAACTAAAAGTATGAAAATACACGATTACGGTACACGATCGAAATTCTAATTAATCCTTGTGATAAATCGTATAAATTCAAAAGAATCCTGTTCCACATGGACGTCCCATTAAGTTCAGCTCGGGCTGAGCATTCCGCGAGAGATTGTAAATAAATTTTTTTAAGTAGCTTTATAAATAACGTTGCTTAACGTTATTTTTATTTTATTAAATTAACAGGTTGCAAATTTACCTTAACCGTTTTCCTATCTGACGGAGTGAAATTTAAATTTTAATACAACCAATTACACCATCAAACAGAAAAGTATGATCAACATTGAATCACAGAAAGGAAATGTTATAAATAAATAGAATAGAATTAAATTGAATAGGCTTTATTGCATGACGAGAACAAAATAAAATACACGCGAAACAAGATAAAAAGAAAGTAACTGTTATATATAGAGCGACGTTTGCAGTGCAAAAGGCGGTCTTACTGCTGAAAGCGGTCTCTTCTAGATAACCTTAAAATATACACCTCCTTTTTCCCCTTTTCCCCCTCTTTCGTTTTCCATTTCAAACATAAAATAACATACAAATCCTGTTCATTTCATATTACGTAGTCGGCACTCGTTGGTCCAGATACTGACGGGACACGGCTGGTTCACCGACCTTAGGTGGTCGCTTTGGGTGCAAGGGGAGCCAGGGGGGTGTACACTGCCGGCCAAAAGTTTGAGACCACCTTGAAAAAATTACAATATTGAATAAAACTCCACAAGTTAGTGCTCT
>DWQX01007512.1:0-10018 GCA_018245475.1 Pharmacophagus antenor | reverse complement strand
AATATATATAATATTAATTACACTGAGTACACACATATGTATATAAGTGTAAAAAGTTTTATTAAATTATTTTATTATTTAAACATATCTATTGATATCCTAATGAAGGTAAAAAATTAAATATTATTTTTATTCATGACTGGTCAGAACATGATGAATTAAATATTAAAAAATATGAATGAAATATACATCGTAAAACTAATTAACCGAAACAAAAGAGCAGTTATATGCTCTGACATTACAAGTTATTAAAATTAAATTTCATAGGTTCGGTATACAGAAGCACGTAATTCGCCCATTGATCAAATTAAAGGTTAAGGTTTGAAATCAAGAAGCGAAACATCAAAACATCTTCGTCTCCCCTTAGAAACTAACTCGTACTCGTATGAATGAAGACCCTTAAAGGGTGTTCCTTGTCGGAGTCAATATTCATTGGATACTTGTCCAGTTCAATTATGAACGAATAAGTTACGATTGTAATGTGATGTAGTAAGGCTGCAACCAATAAATACGCTTAGTTAACATCGTGTTTATTTTATTAGAGGAAAATAATCATTAATTTGCCAACCTTTAACCTCACACAGTAAAAAGTACCTACAATGATAATGTGATATTAAATGAAGTATACCATGAGTTGACAATTTTTATGGCAATATTTAGTATATAGAGACTTTTAGTTAAGAAAAGAACATGCTATTTGTGTTTAGAATATTTAAATTTGTCCAATTAAGGAGGATATGTTAGAAAAATATGTTAAACAATTTACATCAGATTAACTGTTACTCCGGTGAAAAGGAAACATAGTTAATTAATTTAATATCGCGATAATTCCACACAGCGCATGCCCATTTAAATGGAATAGGGCATTACGAGAGCACTAGATTCCGATGCGATATCGAACTATTCAATACAATATCTATTATGAATGCTCGTGCGCTTCGTGGATGTTGATTAGCCTGGCCGGGCTCTATTCCAATTTTCATGGCGGAATCCGATCGACCTCCCTGATTGATTGTTATTGCAGCTGCCTTACTACCCGATAATGTTCAACGTTTCATTACCTAATTCGCAAATTAACGGAATAATAACTAAAATCATCAAATGGGATACATGTATGTTTAAGATTGTTGATTTATTACATTTGTTTAACGGTAATATAATTACGTTAATATTTAAATGTTCGATTGTTAGTTACTATGAAATGAGATTTTTAATAGATGTATAATTTTCTTCTATCATATTGCTATTTGTGATAATAAAAAAATATGTTGAAACAAAAAGTTGACGCCATTATTAATGCCTTGAATTTTAATCATAACAAATCGAAAATACTCGTATTTTTAATTTAACCGAGTTCAGTTTAAAATATGTATGATCGATTCGACGCACATAGTAATAAATGCGGTCCGGTTTTGCTTTTGTAACTAAAGGCGTAATTCATAGCGCGGACGCATGGAGCGCTATCTGATGATTGGTTTTTGGCAATTAACAATATTGCACACATTGCAATCGCGTTCATTCACCGTGTGAAATATGTATGGAATGTATACATCCATTTCCTTACTCGTGTTGTATCGCTGCATAGTTAGATAACAGTTCAATTTGAACTATTTTGAATGATTTCTCATCGTGTTTCATCAAAATTCCAGCTGATATTACATTATAGCTGCTTTTTAATTGTGAGAAACAAAAATCTTTCCAACAAAAAACAAAACATATGAGTAACAAAAATTCTATTAATTAGAAAATTGTCAAAAAGCTTTTATATAAAAAACAGAACCGGCAAATAATTCCATTAACAGCTTCTACGCAGACACTGTAAACATAGAGGTGACCTAAAATAGTTGCAAACAATTAAAACCTCTGTTATGAACGTTATTATTTAAAGTGATCATGGATACGAAAATTACTGGAATGTGTAGGCAAAATGTTTTAGCACTTTTATAACATAAAATTTAACAAAAGCTAGTTCCACTTTCGCAATCAAATAATGTTCTAAATGTCTTTATATTTCCTATATTTTATACTACATTGTACTATTGTTTAGAATTACAGTTCTTTTAACAGCAGATTATTTAACCCTTTGTCTCGAGACATCGGGTCAGTGTCATCGTTCCGCTTGACATTTGTACAAAGGTCGCCTCGAGTTAGTTTGCTTTCCTTTTACTTGTTACAATACTCTTCATAGAGGTAGAAAGGGTGGTGTTGTTTGTTTAGAAAATGACCTTTATATTTGTTGGGGGGTTACTTTTTAGACATTCTTACAGTAATAAGTTGTTGAAGCTTTTGCAAACGGCTAACTATCATTACATCAAAATGTTACTATTTATTTGATATATTATATAAACCGATGTTTACTCTGAGTTTTACAAATTTTTGTTTCCCCAGCATATTTAAATACATTTTTAGTGCAAGGTTTTTACTAAGTGATAACAATGTAATAGGTGGAGGAAGAAACAAAACAAAATAATTGAATGAGCGTATCACATTGTGCTATGGACAATTAAGGCGGGAACGCTCTATGAGACAGTGGCACGAAGAGAAAATTGGCTAAACAATATAAGGCGCCAGTTATAGTAACATGAGAAAATAATAGTTTTAATGTTGGAAATAAATAATACGCCGTGGAAGAAGACAATGGTTCCGTAATAAGATCTCTTGTTAATTTTGGCGAATGCGGAGAGCGCTCGTGATCGGAGATTTATGAAGGCATTTAAATTACACCTTGTTTGTTCTTTTCGCGCCGAGACGTGTCTATGACTATCGAAGAAAAGAAATTTTCCTATATCATAAATGGTATAACCGTATTTCGTAAAAAGACGTTCAAAAATATTATATAGATCGTTCTTGTTATTACTACAAGTTACCTCTAGATGTATCTTAGTTATTACTAGGTACATCTAGATCTACAATTATAAAAAAAATTACAGCTATCTTTAATTTTTCATCGAATATTATGTTATTTTAAAATCAATATATATTTTAATTAGGTATTTATAGATAGATGGTGTTATTAGTATTAATACTTAAATTTAAAAGAAAATCGTAATAATTTTAGTATCCAGCTTAACTTGAAAAAAAAATATATTACTCACCCCTCATCTTTTGTTCGTCGAGTAATCGTCTTTCCAGATTATCTTTCACCTCTCTTTCTCTGAGCACGTCCATCTTTAACTCAGCTGCAACAAGGAAACAAGCATGTAAACCAACGCTCATTGGCATACATAGTTTAATATTTTCACCCAAGAACATTATTCAGAAAGAGCAAGAATTCGTTAACATAAACAATGATTTACTTTAAATAAATGGTTCATTGTTCGCAAAAGGCATTGTATAAATTTAACAGTAAGCTAAACCCGTAACAAGGCCGTCAGCAAGGGGCCGATTAGGAGCATAAACACGGATTAACTCATTCGGAATCCTGGTACCATTGTGAAGGAGTCGAATTGAGAGATTTGCATAACTTTCAATTAAATCTAACCTGACGGAAATGATTGGGGAGGAACTTCCGATTCGGTTGTTTTGAGATCGAGATTCGAGCGTGCTTCAAACGAGCACCTCACCTGAACCAAAACATCTATTCATTATTCGTTCATTCGCGATATTTTATGATGTGTTAGCAATATAATATCTGCTGTAAACACTATTACTAAATGGAATATAAGCATAAATGAATAAAATCAATTTTACGTAAGTACATCGAATAAAAACAATTTCATCATTGAGATGATAAGAAATTCGTGTTATGAATCGTTTCGTTTAGAAATGAGTATTGTACGCAGTGTTAACTTTTATGAAAAAAATACGTGTTAATTAAAATAATGAACGAATTCACTGCCATTGTATAACGTGATCTATTTTCACTTAATACCGATTATAAACGCGTAAAATGTTTAGGCGAACGCATCAAGAACATATCGAATTTGAATAGAAAGAGGTCATGCCGGCGCACAGTTTAATTTGGTCCCTTATTCAATTAGCCACCTTAGTCGCGTCTATCTAATGGAGGTCGTAAGGGGATCAGGCTGATTAACTCGCGTTGTTAGCACCCACGACTACGGCGCCTCTTGGTGATTTTATTTGAAAATTCGACGCTTTGTTCTCGTATCACTTTGAATCTTACACCACTAGGTCCACGTATGAACATCATATATTACGGACCTTGCGTGGATACTGTAGCGGTACTACTACATAAGCCGAAAAGTACAGCAATTATATCAAAGCAAACATCAATTAATCATAATTGGTACAATGAATAGAGGATAAAGGTAAAAAATTTAACTTTTAATATCTAGATATGTATGTTGCAATCCAAATGAAGTACTAATAAAATATTCGATAATGTAAATCATTATAAATATGATGAAACCGTGGTAATTTTACGGAATTCTAAAACTTGTAATAAATATACATTTAATATTCGTTGACATTTATTATTCTATGAAAGAACATCCTGATAGTGACATCGCTTTTAAGTAAAAAGTGATTGATGTATTTGATGCTTTGTCATTATAGTGAATTTATGGAGTACTAAAATAAAGATTTCAATCTCATTACTTTGAAAAAGTTCTATAAATAATATAAGTTCTATAAAGTGTAATAATAATAATTTGTATAATTATATAAGTATCCTACAGGATAGATCATTGGCTCAACATAAAAACTTTTAATAGAATGACATCAGAACTGTGTACAAGACTGTTGACTACAAACTATTTCAATTTAAAGTTTGCAGGTCATAACTGAATAAAATTTCTTTCCTAGCTGTATTTTAAAATGCAAATTGTTTCAACAATTTAAATCAAATAACATTAAATTCCCAATCAAACAATATCAATATACTTTATATTGAATTATATACTGAATCGTGGTAAAAAGGCTGTAAGTGCTTTTGGTTATCGATTTAACAAATCAGCCATTAATACGCTTCCTTAACAACATTACTGTTCTATTTTACATATAGGTGCAAAATTGCAGTTATATATTGTTTAAGTTACCAAATTAATAGCCTCGTAATAGTTTTTATTCAAATATTTGCAAAGTTAACTACAATCTAGATTTTTAAATTACGTTTCCTTTTCCGTAAATAATATGGAATGGCTTTTTACACTATAATTACGTATTGATTCTCAAATATAGGCAGGTCCCCAACAGCATTACGGGCCCGCGACTATCATGTTCAATTCAATGAGATTTGTTGCACTCAGTTATTGTGGCAGGGCTGTAATTAAAATTGCCATTTCAAAATATAATCCGAAAGTAATATGCATAGTTTATGATTTGTAATTATGACCGACCACAATTGTTATGTTCGATTAAATCGGCAATTTTGTATTAACAAATAACGATAAAGTATATTAATGTGATTGTGTTTTCTCAATCATTGAATGTTGTGCTTAATCTTGTCTTTCAAAACCAGCATTACTTTACTTGGAATTTTAGTAAATGTTATATGCATTATTATTAATACACAAATAAATGCATGACGTATATAACATTTAGTAGTTATAAATACATACTTAGTCTTCTGTGTCCGATGTAAACTCATTTCGGATCTCTGCTAGTTAGTTAATAATAATCTTTGCGATAATACGGAGACAAGTTAACTTGTGCCGAACCGAGAGGTACGTAATAAGCCAGTATATGCGAATACGGGCTCCCGGCGGATTATCGCAGGCACGGATCTTGTAAATTGAAACGTTGTCTTGCTCATTGTGCTGTTCGCTGTTGTTTCATTTCTCAGTGTTTATGACTCATACATTATTTATTTGTGAATTATTTATTATTGCATTTAATACAGAAAATTTAAGTTATTCCATAAATTTTAACATTGTTTTTCACAGTTCAACTAAAACCAAAGTGGTTGATTACCGTTTATTTCTTAGTGTTGGAGAAAAAATTCTTTTATTTGCAAAACAGTGATCTTTTAATTTTAATTGCTCACACATTGCAGGCTAAAGTTTAGAACTTGGAGAAGGAAATATATAAGATAGCAAGAGTTGATATTTAAATGCGTAATCGTGTTTATGAAAAATCGATTTGCGACGGCTTCGAGATTAATTTGGAATCAATCTCGCAGTACGCTGTAATTTAGAAAGCTTTTAGTTAAGAGCGGTTTCGCACATAAGACGTAAATTACTTGTGCCGAGGGACGGTCATTAAGGGCCCGTGTCGGTATGCGGCGTATCTCAGAATCTTGCGATTTGCGAGTGGAGGCGCCTTAACAAAAGGTGGTCCCGGTGGTCCCCACGTACTTAGCAGCGATCTATACTCTTATTGTTAAATATCCGTGTGTGCCACTTATGAGTCTCATTAACTTTCCTAAACTTATGCATTCGGTTTGTCGTTTTTATTCTCTCACGTCGATACTAAAATTTTTGACTATTGATCAATGAATAAAATTTGACACCGACTTAATGATCATCATAAATTATCGATGATATTGATCACCGTAATTTTCTAACCTATTTATACTTTCAATGTCATCTTCTTAAGTTATTAGTATGTAAGCTGCTATTTTATAGAAAAACTTGCTTACAAATATATGGATAGAGAGGGTGGTCATAGCTTGTGTAAATAATAGGAAAATGAGATATTGTTTGTCTTAAAACAATGAGCGTAATACGGTGCTGTGTAAACATTCCAATTAGCTCGACAATATAATGGGCAGGAGTATCGCTCAATATTAAGTATATGTCATTATCGTCTTTTGCTTTGTTGTGTAAAACTAAGCCAATAGACATCCATATTAGCTTTTGTAGTTGTGCGATGTTTATGTTTATAAATACATACATATACAAGAGTAAATTAACAAAAGATTATTGTTTGTTACTATTTTTTCGAAAATCGTTAACACCAATAACAATTCAATAAAATCCATTATAAATTGCAAATAAAAACGCGCGGCATTTAAAAATGTATCACGAAAGACTATAGCCTGTATCTTAAAAGTCATTCATATCACACTTAAACATATAACACTTAAATACAGATAGAAACTATTAAAAAAGAAAAAAAATTAGGACCTTAGGAGAAGAGCACTCAATTATTAAATCGATCTTCATATCAGATCAATCAAATTTAAAAACCTAATAGAGTTACGGCCGACGAAAAATTATTACTTTATAAATAAAATAACAATAAAAACGATGCCCGCTCGGAGGAATATGTAATTATGGACAATTATTATTATATACTGAACTGATGCAACGGCTGATAGATTATTGAAAGGATCGAAACCCATAAACAAAAGGATCGGTTACGGTTACGCAATTTAATGCTCCCAAATAATTAACGGATATTGAAAGCGTTTCTCAAAAATGCTTCAACGAGCACTGCACTGGATTCAAGATAAAAAGAATAATATATCTTTAATACGTATTCACTAAAAAACGATTCTTGTTTTCGACAAATATGATTACCAAATAAGGGAGGGTCACGCTTAACTCTATTTCTTTTCAATTTCAAGCACTCAGTAAGAGAAACATCTACTTTTACATTTGGAATGTATACCCCTCGGCGGGCTATGCAGTGTTGTAGAATAATGCTTTATAAAGGGACGAATTTAAAACGTCTGCCTTTTTAAAATGTAAAATATATTTCTATATGTAAAGTATGAGAATAAATAATTGAAAATTGATTTTTATTAATTAATTAAATTAAAAATAATCACATTAAAAATACTTTAAATAAAAATGTTATTGTACAAGCAGAAATAACTTAACAAATTTAATTTCATTAAAACATAAGTCATAGGGTGGCGAATTAAGACATATTTTCACGAGCCCCACCTTCGCGGAGACTAAGTTGAGCTTGCAGTTAAAATAACAATTAAAGTCTGCCCAAAATTTATGACTCAAAACTGTTTAAATAATTTAAACGAGGGCATAGGCGGTCGCAAACCAAATGAGTCTTTGAAATGTAAAACAAAAGGCAAAGTATTCAAAACTCTTCTACTGCTCTTTGGTCCTTTTCAAAAGGAACTAATTGCAGAAAGATTCCTGTCGGAATAAAGGTGAAATTTTAATAGTAATATCATAAGGAAATATTACTGAGGAATATTGTTAAGTGGTTCAGAAGCGAAGATAAAACGCAATTAGGATTAAGGAAACGGATTTCGCGCTGATTGCAAAATTCAATTAAATATCATCATAAAAAATATATTCTTGCATTTTCCAGGAATAGGTTGTACATTATTTGAAGTAAACTTAATTATAGATATGGGAATAGATGTACGCTGCTAAATATACAATATAAATAAATCTCAATACACCTACAGCAAAACCACTGGATCATGACCGTTCTATCGATTCAGAACTAAATGTATTATCAAAATTCACGACGCCATTAAAAGGTAAATGTAAAGTAACGATAATGCTTGTTACGGCGCGGGAAACGAATTTTCCTCCCTATGTTTTTTAAATTTACAAACCGGCGGCAATTTTATTTTATTGTTATTAGATTTTTCCGGCTTATGTCACACTGCTGTGTCACCGTGGAGGATTATTCCCGCAGTATCTTCGCTAATAATCATAAGAATTGCTTCCCTTTATAACGTGTATGGAGCATATTTTTATGTGTGCAGATGATGGTTTGATTTAAATTTCTATTACTATTATTTTAAAGTTTATTTTAAAATAACAATTAATTTTTTTATAAATCTACCCAATCTCTTATGAGAAATAAGCAATTTGGCATAAAAATACGTGTAAATAAGCTTCATAAAATGTTACCGTTTTATCTTGAACAGGTTGTTTATTCGCATTTTGTTTGGATTGTAGAGATAAGTTGCATGCGCGTATCGCTGTACAACTCCAGATAATGAAGATGTCTTCGAAAAATGAATTAAAAAGTACAAGTATATCGAGCGTGCACAGCCTGAATAACTCGCGGTGTTATCGGCGCACGCGCACCCAATCTTTGATCGAAACACACTGGATAAGATTATCCGGTAGCCTGTATTATTTTAATGAGACTACACGACTCCACGAGATTCGTTTCGATACGAAAAAGCTTAGGTAACGAAGCAAATAAAAAAATATTCGGGTGAAAAGAGAAGTATTACGTAGCCGCATTTGGTTGACGTCCGCGAAATGAGAAGAATCTACGGAGAGAGGATTTTTAAATTAGCCACCAAACTCGATAAACTCCTGTACGTCCAGACCAGCTGACGGCAGATCGCCCGATACCATTATGTCCCTGGTAAGGTACCGATTAAAAATCCACATTTATAAGACAACATCTGTTATTTAAATAAGATATAAACGCAAGAGTCCGCGGATGTTTTGTTCTTTCGACTATATTTTTGCCGGTGGATGCTCCCCTCCCAGGATATATTGGTATTAAAAATGTAAGGGAGATTTATGCGAATGGCTCTAAGCTTTCATTAGTTGTTCCTTACGCGATGTTTTGCGGTCGCCGCTCCCTGACCGGTAATTTTTCATATTTCTGCAAAGTTCCCGATGTTACGGGGCGCGTTGCTAAAAATTTTACTGCATATAAAGATTATTTATATCCATACTTTCGTTCCGAGTTCAAGGCAGCTGCATGCTATGACTTTCATTATTTCCTCTCCCTGTCCCTTCTGAGGTAATAGAAATTAGATTTTAATAAAAAGAAATTGCTATCTCGTGTTTAATGGTGCATCATTTAGTATTATCCATTTCTAATTTTTCTATTTTTTTTATAAATAAACAAATTTCTAATCTTTCTATTTTTTTTTATAAAAAAACAGTTATTTGCAGAAAGTAACAAGTCTGCGATTTTGTTATTACATTGTAAAATAAAAGAATAGCCTAGTTAATGGAAACTATCTGCTTTTTAGATTTCAAAGGTGATTTTTGCAAGATACATGAATACTAAAGTAGACAATAGAATTGGTGCTTCAGCGTGATAGGTCGCATTAAACTTGAAAAAAGAACTAGCAAATAAACAGCTGAATTTTGTGAAAACATGATTTTTCCCCAAGGAAACAACCTTACTTAGCTGTATAAGATGTATATATATATATATATATATA
>DWQX01007511.1:0-10020 GCA_018245475.1 Pharmacophagus antenor | reverse complement strand
ATATATATATATATATATATATTTACGCAGCGTTAAACTGAAAGTCCTTTTTTGTTCAAAACTGTTTTAGTAAACATTTTATATCATTACGTAAATTATTTAATGATATATTCTACAATCATCCGGAGAAAACCAAAATACCTTAATGGTACATAATGAAAATACTTATTGATGTTATTAGATTTTCCTGACATGTAGGGAGAAGAAAAGTAAATAATGTTTTTTTTCAAGGTAGGACGAAAAATGTTTAAAAGCATTATCTTTGAAAGCATTAACGTCTGAAATGTATTAACTTCATCAGAATCGCATTTTAAATAATAGTCTTAAAATCCACTTTTCTATTTTATGGGTTTTTACACATTTCTAATAGAAGTTATAATCTTGTATAATAATGTCTCTACATAACGCAATTAATAAAGTAATTACTATTTTTATTAAGAAAGTTTTGAGTTGTATTCAAACCAGAAGTCACCAAGTAAGACCCACGACTTACTACAGGCTACAAAATTATTGGCTTTTGGATGGTTGTGGACTTTACGGACTCGATTAGCTAGGTACCATTCTCCTGATCATCGGCCGCCTTAACGATATCGCTTTATTCCGGCAGTACAAAAATTCACAGTGCTACAATATTCCTAGTGTACACGCTTCACTCTACACTCACTACTTCAGTCTACAGCCCCCCTGTCAATATCAAATATTAACCCAAGCCCGTTGATAAATATGCAAGTATTTTGATCAAGTTAGAAGCGATTATTACTTCATTAACTGAATTTACACATAAAAATGGATGATTTTTATTAAAAATTTATTCGGTATACAAATTTTAAGGATGAGATTAAAGGATATAAATTCAATTACGCTAACTATACTCTAGCCTACCCTTCAGCCACTTCCCATATGGCATTTTGAAAGTACATCGTTAAAAGCTTAGGAGTAGGGTTTATGCATCGTGATCGACTTTTAACTAGGACGAGACGTAAGACGTATTATTTTATGTTATCCTTTCTTCAACTGGAATAACTTTGCATATTAATAAGACATTATTTCTAATTTTACAATACCGTATTTAAACTTATCTGCGATCATATGTCCAAAATAAATGTTTGTTGCTTTTATTAATAAAATTTATCGCTATTTCCTTACAAACTACTACTTACGAATAAAGTGTGATAAACATTTTTATAAAAGACTTTCTCAAAGATAGCTTTAGAGTAACTTTTTTCATTTTACTTACCTAACAAATAATTTAAATTAAGTTACCGTATAAATTATTTATAGCAGCATAATTACACATAACTCTCATTTGTCCGTAAAAGTCCACTTTAAGGTTTTTGAAAAGGAACTCTTTGTATATTATTTTTAATAATGTTTATTTATTTCATATCTTATACCAAAAAAAAGGAACAAGTTAGGTTTACTGGGTGGTTTTTAAATTATCAATTTCAGAGAAAGAGCTAGCAGATTTTAAAGGATTGTCAATTAATAAATAAAATCTCATATAGCGAATTATCCATTACAAATAATCTAACCCTACAATATTTAAGCAGACGTGTATTGATAGGAATCCCTGTGGGCATCAAGATATTTGAACATGGCTTGCCTTTCAAGTTTCGAACTCTGTCATTTTTCGTCCGATACAATCTTACAATATGTTTCGCGCGATTTCTCTTTGGTGAAAGATCCGCAATAACTCATTTACGCAATAGCTTTGTATTCCAGTTGCGATATAAAAATGTTTACTTTGACTATTTTGCAAAGTCGCTAATGAAATCGTTAATTTTAATTTTATGTCTGTTGAACTTACTCCAAATTTAGGTCTGCTGGACAATAATAAGGCACAGGTCTTAAGACTTCTAAAAAAATATGCATTTTTTATTTATTTGATAACAATGTCTGTATTAAATTAAAAATTAATTTGTATCGAACAACCTTTTCTTTTGATAAATATCTTTACAATGTCCGTTATTACTTCGTTAGAGGTAAATAAATTAAACTTTGTTGGCGCTGCGCAATTCAGAACACAAAGTAGAATAATTTAAACTGTTTTTATAAATATAATGGAAATTTCTTAGCCCTTCTTATGTACACTGTGGTTGTTTTGAAATATTTTTCAATAAGTTAGTGCCACTTTATACGTCGCATTCAGTTCCAACTTCCTTTGTTTGTTTGTTCTTAACTCAATTCTTCGGACACATCAATTACAATGAATTTGGATGATGACTGGATTTTCCGATCCTGCCTATTTAGCTACCATTCTTAATGTCGAACTGCCCCCATAACAGCGTTATTCTGCACCGATACTTACAAGAGTCGAAGTCTTCTGGACAAGAATGCCTCATCATCCACGACTTCACAGTCACTTTTGATCAATTTTACATGAACTTAAGTGTTCCTCGTTGCCGATAAAGAAAATATTATAAATTCACGATACAAATACTAGCGTTTGCAGAGAAAGTCGAATATGACATAAGACTAAAACAGTAAGCTAGCCTTCTAGATTAAATTGACCCGAAATGTATTTTTAATTAAGCGAGAGATTTTTTAAGTATTTGAATACAGTATTCACTAAGGGTTCGAGTTCCGCATTGCATTGAAAAGGGTTTCACTTTCCTCCTGGTCAACGTCCTAATAGTTTTGTCGCTAAATATACAAATTAAATAAAAACTACAAATTCCACATAAAAAAAAAAATTCAAGAACTGTGATAACTATCCACTTTTGTGGTATCGCGTCTAATTAGTTTCTACATAATTTTGCTCCCCTGTTAAACTAATTTTCGTAGTTAAAATGTGTTGAACTAACTTATATTCGTGTTCAAAATAAAAATGCTTCCGAAATTACACATGGGACTATGCAGGATAACAGAAACCTTTTTATATGCAAACTATAAGACTCTCAAAGTAATAAAACAAACAAAATCGTAAATACAATGTAATGTTTCCTCTGTTATAATAAAAATAATTATAGTCGAAACTAGAAATGGAATTTTCCGGTATTGACCACAATCCTGGCTAATGTTTAGTTAGCGAGTTCTCCGAACTTTAGCAGGTTTTTGTACTAAAACGTTTATTAAATTAAAACGATAAAGGACTGGCCGAATAATTCAAGCATATACAGAATTTGATTAGAATACATTGTTAATGGAAAAATGTAAAGAGACTATACTCCGTAGGTGTATCTGTTTTTTATTTTATCGTGTTACTGACATATTGGTTTTGTTCAAAGAGATAATAACAGTACAATAAATCATGTGCTTCGTTTAATGTCTACCGCAGATACGAGCAAAGTCGGCCTCTGTTTAGATTAATATGCCAGCCATGTTTCACTGTAAACGAGCTTTTTACCGAGAAAACTGTGTATCGAATGAGGTCCACCTTTATATATAATAATAGAAAACAATTTATGACATCACTTTTTAAAATTTATATGCGTTGTATTTTTTTTTAAACTGCACTTTTTAAAGTGTTTACAATTAAAGCTATTTTAAATTAACTAAAAATAATGAGTGATTATTTATTCATCGCACCACTTTCATGTTTTTGCAGTAATGATAAAAATTTTAGTTTAGTAATAAAATATATTTTGTAAAGTATTTGTTTTTTTAGTCTTTAACAAGACAATCCATTTGTTATAAACATCTATTAAGTCGTTTATTAGAAATATTTACTAACACATTTATATGTTGTTTCAAATCTTTATTTCATATTTTTTATTATCATTATTTAATTAATAAAGGCAATATATTTAGCCGATTAACGCATCTTATTAACATCCTGACCGGCTGAACATAAGTGATTGGCGCAATTTCCTCTTCCCGTCGTCTGTGGCAGCAGAGAGGAAATTATACATACTTATACGTCTCAAAGCTTATAATTTACACATATATTTCGCTGAAACAGCAATATTTTAACCATCTATTTTTCTTATTAATTAAATTGATTTGAGACAATATAATAATCTGTATAAAATTATTTAACGATAGCTCCAATAATTTGTCAAAATTAATAAAAAGGTATACATACCACAAATGTATTAAAAATAACCCTTTAAAATGATTACCGCCATTATCAGACGTTCATAACTGTGTAAAAAAACGATATAATGAATAAAAACTTCTATGAATTATATGAATATATAAGTCAAAATAACAATATCCTAGTTCTTATTTTATGTTTCATGATTTCAAACTATAATACATTTGTATTAATTTAATATTATGTCAAGTGCTTTCTAGCATGTGATATAAACTCTGTAATCGACTACAGACTTTATATCACATGCTAGAAAGTGCTCCTGTAAATAATTTTTACCTCTATTTAAAGATGCAACTGAGTTAAGACAACTAAGTCAAATAAGTTTTTGGTATAAAATTGTACATCCTTTCTAAAATGTATAAGTTAAGTAATAATACAAAGTCCATTCACATATAACTACATGTAATAATCAACATTTTTCACTTAACAAGTGAATTACCATTAACAGAAACTATATCATAATGAAATTCTACATAGTTATTTAATGGCCGAGAAAATACGCTCACTATTTCTGCACATAATAGTAAGTTTCATATATACATTGGTGCTTACAAACCTCTATATGAAAATTTGAGTTAAAACAATAAAAAAAAATGTGTGGTACCGATTTCTTTGCATATAATGAAAAAAAAGTAAAAAATCAATCGTGTAACTTTTTCTTGGTATAATAAAGAGGCAATGAAAAGAAACAACACATATGTATATAACTACAAAGAACTAATTCATAATGTCTTTTACAGAAATATCTATCGTCAATCATGAGATCCGGAGCGAGTTACTACACTATATTTACAGCCCTAGCCACATTTGCGTTCTTTTTATCTGTTACAGCTGTACCTGTGGTAAAATTTTAAAATTAATATAAACAAATTATTGTAGGATGTATATGAAATTAAAACTAATTACCTAATTTATTATAAGTTATTGGCGACGAAGCTGATGATATCTTAAGTCATCCTAAAATTAAACGAAAGATAGTATAAGAACAGTTTTTTATTAACACATTATTGAATTTTAAGTGCTACTTTTAAATACTGCATCTATAAATATACATAACATTTTCAAGTTTATTAACATTTCGTTGCATTGAAAAAGAGAATAAGACGCGATCTAAATTTCGTTTGACGTTTATTCTCTGCATACTTGGAGTACTCGTAGATTAACTGAAAATTCAAATCCAAAAAGAAAGTTAATCTTGGTCCCTTATTCTACAAGCTAATGCATTGCATTAATTGCATAAAATTTAATTGAATATAAACTGTTCCATTAAACAGGAACCGGACGACGAACAATCGGGAAACGCTCTCGTGACTAGACTGGAGGTTCCCGACAGCTCTGACATGTCGGCAGCTTGGGACCCGATAACAGCAGCCGCTCTGCGTAAATTACTTGTACAACTCGACACTGATGACAGGTATTTTAAATATTTAAATTTATATTAATTACAAAGCGTGTAAAAAAAAAGATAAAGATTAGCAGGTTCAAAAGGACTTGACTCAATCTGACAAAGTTCGAGAGTTTTTTTTCTTTTTAGGAGCTAGAAATTACTATTCTAATGGCTATATTAATGTAGCTGATTACAATGAATGTATTTCCCTACAAATCTAAAATAAAACTTAAATTATTCGAAGTACTGATTAGTTTTAATGAATTCGGTCTAGGTTTTCATGTAAAAGTGCGAAATAGAAACTGTAGAAATAATCACAATAAATTTACACAATATTTACCCTTCGACATATTACCGCCATCATAAACGCTCAAATAGCAAGCGATATAAGCTCATAATATCGCAGTTTTAATTTACTGTAACTGCTTCATTCATCTATTAGATGCATATATATTTGTCAAATATATGTAAACTCTATACATAGCACTGTATTCACTATTTTAAATCTGCACTAAGGTTAATGCTATTTCAAAATAAAATTTATTAATATTATTCCTAAATTTAAAAAAAATCTAGTTGCTCAGTGTTAACAAGAAATTTATAGACTGTAACTTTATTAATTTTTAATAAAAGGCTTTCTTCTTCAAAGTGTTAAAGTATGCTAATTTATACAAAATAGCAAAAGAGCCTTTGAAACTTCTTGCATTTACTAACGAGATAATAACTGACACAACAAGAATAAAACATTTAATAACAGTCCATGATGTAGTTTACGTCTGGAAATTTAGGACAATCTTTACACAAACACTACTCCAGAGTTTATATTCCAAACTTTATCTCCTAAAGGAAACTTAAAATATGAATTTAAGATATACTTATTTTTGATGATTCTTTTCTGTGAGAAAAGGTATACCACAAAGTTGGTCACATATAACGAAAAAATCTCCAACCATGAGGGAGGAAAAACTAGAAATGATTGCTTTTGCTTTTTTGTTAGTTTTTTGATTTTTTTTTGTCGTTAATATATTCACTATTTAAAATGTTTCTTATGGAATACTCACCGTTTAATAATAATTGATAATGAAACACTACGTATCTTTTGTGTAGAATTTCGTTAAGTTACATTAGTACTTACATTTCCACAAAAATAAATAAATTTAATGTTCCATTAGTTACATATTACTGTTACAATCAAACAAGTATTGTGTTTTAAACATATAGAGACGTTTATAAGTAAAATTGTTAATTGTATATAGATAAATATTCATGACTAAATATAGATATTAGTTTTGATAGCAGGAATACAAAATTTGATAAACAACTAATTTTACTGTAACATTCAGGCTCGGCCGGGTTGGACGTTCCTGGCCGCAAGCTGAGCCGCGGGGCTGGGGACTGCGAGCTTTAGACGGTCGTTTAGCTCGTCAGTGGCGCGCCGACAAGAGGCAGGTTCGCTTCCGTCAATGCTACTTCAACCCTATCTCCTGTTTCCGCAAGTAAAGAACCACAGGGACCTCCCGCGCCCACCGCCAAATGACGTGACGCTCTTTATTTTTGAAAAATATAACGATTGATGTAATACCTTTTAATTTAATTCTACATAATAATGTAGAATTGCTTTCAAATTTATTTACACACATATTTTTTTTGCTTATGAAACAATTTACAAAGGTATTATATAGAAAATAAACCCAGTCGAGGCTTCGAATTGGATTAAATTGAATTTAAATTTCTTTATACATATTTGTGCCAAATTATGTTTTCATAGAAATAGTATAATGAATTTTAGTTAATGTGAATTATATATAAAATAATTAAACTTGATGTTTACTTAAAAGGGTTTTATTTTCATCTACCTATTGCACATTAATCACCATGCATACAATAACAATGTCTTACATATAAAGGTCTTTATTGAGAATCGAAAATATAAAAGAGCAATAAAACAGTAAAAAGTTTACGAGATAAAGAAAAATATCAACAAGTCGTAAAATATTCACTTTGTACAATGCAATTTATGCATGTGGTTGACAAGAGATACTAAAATTAAACTTAAGACCAAAATCCTTTTGCCATTTACTTTACTACTCATCACACAACAACCATAAGTATATACTAAACGTATGGGACAAATTTTAATGTAAAATGTAAACAGACAGCGTATGAACTCAAATACAAATTGAAAGTAAATTTCCTATTTAGCTTTGCATTTATGCATGCACAGTGTATTTCAGTATCATGGTAGGTAGATTTCTTGGAGTATAATTATTTTGATACAAGGTTAAGGTGTTAAAAATATAAAATAAAATTCATTTCACAGGTTCATTTCAAAGTAAACGAATATTGAGTGTTCATTTTAAGTAATTACAAGGGAATTAAAAAGAAAAAAAAAATAATTAAATGTGTGTCAATGATGAAAGTTAAAAAAATAAACTAAAACATTTATAAAGAATATACTTAAAAATGCTTAATACATAGCACTAAATGCCTAGAGACATGTTTCCTCAGTGCCTAAGATTAGACATTAGCGGAGCTACGGTTACTTCAATTTTCAAGAGTATGATTGCTATGATGTTTCCAGCGGTAGAGAAAACTATAACAACAATTCTTTAGGGAAAAAGTGAATAGGCTTCTTTTAGACCAGTACGATTTACCATCACAGACTAGATTTCCACTAGCCACCAGGCAGGATTGTCGACAGGCACTAGTCTATTTGATATTTAAAAAAAATTCCAACCGGTTTACCGTTTGCCTAGTAACAATAAGATCGCAGGTTCGATTCGTAGCTAACGATATTGGAGTCTTGTTGGTGGTTGGGTTTTTTGGAACCCGCTTGACAAACTATTATCCTCAGCGTCAATTTGCTATACACAGCTTCTCTGTGTTCCCGCACTCATACATGTTATAGGCTGAGCATTCTGAACGAGCAGGCTTCACGATCTACAGCTTCATAATCACTTAACAACATAGGAAATTTTGGTTAACTGTAATATTGGATAAATATTGATAAAAAAGCAGAGCTTATTACTACCGCCCAACAGGCATAATGTGCATACATTGTTCCAGTTTTAAGAGCACCGTAGTGCTAGCAAATTTCATCCTATAAATCATGACATTGAATACAATCTCGTGCCATTAACAACAATGTGGCACTTCTTTAGACATACTTTTGAAAATATTTGAACGTGTTAGTGAAAAGTTATGTCGCGTAGTTTTATTTTTACCTATAACTAGGTAAAATCATACAATAACTTCTAAGAAATAAAAATATATCTTTTTCATCGGGAGAGAATATAAACATCTAGAATAAAACTAAAAATAAGCATTCTATTACCCTTAAGCATTACCTCGTTCGTTTTTTTTTAATTTTTACATGTAGCTACTACGTACACCTTATACTATTTAGTCATAAATTATTAATTACATTGTAATAAAGTTTGATAATCAAAGTAATTAATTATTACTAATAATATCTTTCGCTTAAAAATTTACTTTCACTTATAAAGCAAATTCTTTTAGTCTTATTTTATTACTATTTTATTATTTCAATATTCTTGTTAAGAGTAGGAATGTTCCAAATGTTCTCTTACATGTTGGAATCATATATTTTATGAAAATTTCAATCAAAACGTGCTCTTAGGAGAGAAGCAAACAGAAACTGGAGTGTATAACTATATGATGACCCAGGCCTCCGCCCTGGGTCCGGTCGTATCGACCGTCCGGAACGCAAGCGCCGACGACGCCTTACTCCCCTCCACCACCGCGGCCAACGAAGATTGGTCCGAGGTGGTGAAGAGGGGAAAGAAAAAGAGGCCCCAACAGGGGACAGCCGCCCCGGCCGCCAAGGCGGCTGCAACAGCAGGGGCGAAGAAGGGGCCGGGTCGCCTACCAGCGACGACCCCGGCCCCCCAGAAAGGAAAGAGAAACGCCAAAAAGGCGAAAAAACGGCCGTCGCCACCCAAGACGGCGGCCGTAGTTGTAACTCTTTCTCCTGACACGGTCGAGTCAGGAGAAAGAACCTATCAAAGCGTCCTAACGCGGGCGCGTCAGACGGTCCGCCCCCAGGAGCTTGGGATTAGCAGGGTCACGTGCCGGAGGACTCAGACCGGGGCTCGATTATTCGAGTTCCCCGGCGCTGATAAGGACCGGCACGCAGACTCCTTCGCCACCAAGCTCCGGGAGGCGATAGCGGACGTAGCCAAGATCTCCAGGCCGGTGAGGCCGCTGAGGCCGCGTTCGTCCAGGCGTGGTTTTCACCATCATACGCCGGTACCGAGGTGGACGCAACTGCCGACAGGCTTCGCGTCTCCTTAGAGGAAGTCTGCGATGCCTCCATGCCTCGCTCGCGCCCTCCGCTCAACAGGGCCGTCGTGTACTGGGGGACGGAGGAGATTGCCAACCTCCGTTCCGCCTGCACGGCGGCCCGGAGGGCGAATACGCGGAGCAGGAGGCGTCACAGCCGTGACTCCACCGAAGAAGACCGTCTCCATGAGGTCTATCGGACGACGAAGAGGACCTTCCAGACTGCCATCGCGGAGGCGAAGGAGTCTGCAAGGTCCGAGATGCTGGCGGGGCTGGACGGGGACCCGTGGGGACG
>DWQX01007510.1:0-10024 GCA_018245475.1 Pharmacophagus antenor | reverse complement strand
GAACTCAGTGCGTCTTTCATTAAAACCTTCCTCGGAAACGGTGTTATGTAATTGCAAAATACTCCGCAGTTAGCGGCGCGAAAAGCATGAAAAAGCAACAGTAACATGAAAACCGTAACAAGGAATCTGACAAAGAAATTTGCATATAAAACGTACGAAATGACGCGCATAGAAAGGAGTTAGGGGCGGCGTGTGTGACGACGTCGCTTTGAATTTCTCAAAAATTATTGTCTGTGTATAAAAGCTCCTTCCTTGTCACCTTTTTTTTTTCTACGTTTTCTCATACGTTTGACGGAATTGGTTTCGCTACTTAACGTTTTATTCCTAGCGCTATAAAGTGTCAATTCGTTTGCGATAATTTTTATCCATTATTTGACATATATATTGTGAGGCCGACGAGAGATTGAGTCTATTTAGATTGCTTAGTAGGAGTGTTCGAAATATTTTTTTGATTTTTACCGTAAATACTGGCGTGTTAGCTTTATAATAATAGAATTAAGTAGTAGTATAAAAATGCGATGCTAATTTGGTGGGTAGTCTATACTCGTATCTTCAAAGACTAGTTTTGGAATCAGATAGAAAATTATATATGACACTAGGCTCAGTTATGTGAGATTTTCAACCACTAAAACCTTCTTGGTAGTTGCCCCTAGTGCATTACAGCAAGCCACGAGTTCTCCTACAGGAGGTATATACGATCTGTAGTGGAACATTTGAACATTTTGATACAGATACAGCGATATATGCTACATTTTTAAAAATATAACATTGCAGCGATTTGCAGAGGCAAAGGAAAAGAATTTTTCATTTTAAACGGATTTCACTTATAAAATATGTCCAAATAATTAATTTATTAACACTGATGCCAGCATATTACAACAATTTTTTCATGAAATTTTCGAAATGAAATGCCAATGTAGGTTATAAATATTATAAAAAATATATATATTGGATCTCGTTAGCTCTATATTATAACACAAAAAAGGGGTTTTTGTCAATTTTTGATTTTGGAGACATCAAAGGATTTGTTCGTCTGTTACTTTTCATTGGTAACAAAACGACCCCGCTATGGTGTTGCCGGACGTCACTGTTAACACATTTAAAATAAAAAAAGAGCTATTTCGTTAACCATCCTACGTAATTTAAAAAAAATGCACACATTTTGACAAATTGCGCTGTTGATCGGTGCTCTACCGTACCTGACCCAAATGAGGCCTAATCAAATGGGTAAGCCTTAACAGTTCATTTTTCAAAATAAACGACCCACACAATAAGGTCCATCAATCATTCGAGCCAACAAAAGGAGGGGCACGAAGTGCGAACTGCCCGCGCCGAGATATTAGGGTACCGTAGAAATTATACAAAAACCGATCTCATTATAGTGCTTCTATTAACATCTGAATACACCATTAAAATGATAAAAATATTACATAACAATTTATTTATAGATTGGTTAATTACTTATATATATTTTTAGAAGCAAATGGGTTGACTATTGACATTTGTTTTACATGATGCTAAGTGACAATGAGGCCGTAGATGGCGAAGCGTCCTCTTTTAATCAATTAATCGCAGAGATAATTAGGTTATTCACCTGGTGGTTCGTGATACGTTCGCTAAAAATAATGACGCATCTGTTAGAATGTTTACACAATCACGTATAGTGCTCATCGGGTATGAGCTAACGACTTCGATTTCACTTGACAATTTCAAGTGACAATGAGACCGTAGATGGTGAAGCGTATTCACAGAGAATACATCTGTTTCTCACACGTATGTTTGTCGGAACAAAGCAGTGCAATTAGGGCGGCATATTGACATTGAGGGTGTTAGCTAGCCAGGCGGGTTTGAAAAATTCTTCAACCACTCAGACTCTATTAATCATGTAGACCTGGAATTGAACCCGGGATCTCCGTGATACTACCCAATCGATGAACCACTGCATTGCGGGAGCAGAAAGTAAAATTTGTACAACAATGCATAGAAGTAGGCTGTAAACAATTTATGACAATATTCAATTATTTTTTCTTATTTTGATATTTCTCTTGGGAGTGTATTTTATTTAAGTCCGTCATTCTTGACTCCTCGCGTGAAGCAGTATTTTACTGCTTTACAAGTTTAATACCGGGGTGACGAGATTAATGGAGTCTGAATGGTGGTAGGTTTTCTTTTAATCCGCTTATCAATCTGCTGCCACAGATTAAATTATATCATTAGGCGTACTTATAAGACCCAGAATATACTGAGCAAGCATGTTTCAACATCCACGGCCTTATTATCGCGTAACATAATATGATATTGTGATAAAATTTTAACACGTTGCGTTTACAAAAAAAAAATTACACGATAAATGTGTACCTAGCTAAGGCGGTTAAATCTAACACACGCTTCACTACGTCTTAGAACGCCGCCATTACTAAATGCGGGACATTAGAATTTTCGACGCCGAATCACGTACGCGGTTTCATCAGCACAATTGTTTATAACTTAAGTATACTTCTTCGGCATATAATAGATTTATCATTGCACTGTTAATGGCGGGCCGTGAGAAATAAGCGTAACTCACGCGAACTGTGCCGCCAATGTTTGTGTTAATTCGTAACGCGTGCGTATGTTCGGACACGAATATGTTTGTAATCTATCAACGTATCTGTTGAGCTATTGTTCTTAATGCATGTTGGATGATATTTTCTCAGCAATTCACAGGGTGTTCTTTTAATACGTGTTTAAGTAACATGTATTCTTATCGATCAATTATAATTCCAATCTGTAATAAGAATAGTTTACCATAGTGTTTTGAACAACGTATAATCTAGTTTCTTTTTAATTAATTCTGTGAGTTCTTACTTTATTAGCGGTAGGAACAAATCTCTTCGTGTTAGTTATTAGACCAGGTCTCGCGGCTGCCTCGTAAAGCAGCGGAAGGAAAAACATTGAAGAGTGAAATCCCTCATTCTACTCAAATCAAAACTACTCGATACTCTGATCACCAGAACCAAGCATAAACTCTCATATCAATCTCATGTGAGCTGGGAATCAAATCTGGGACCTCTGTATTACAATGCAAATAGTACACAGTCCTTTTTATATACATCAAAAGTTTTAAAAGAATCAAATAAATTCGTAATAAGAACTGTTTAAATATGAAAAACATAAATCTATAACATTATAATGTAACAGTCGTAAAACTGGATTAATGGACACAAAAATTATCCTTTGGACAACCTTATTGATATTTATTACTGAAACCAATAACCGAACCTCAATAAATATGTATATTGCATCATTTAGGGTTGTACCATCGCAAAATATGTAAAATACATGTAACTTCCCAACGAAAACAAGCAATAAAAATGTATTATGCAGTAGATGGGTTCAAAACAATACCGTCCCAGATCAATTCTAATAAGATATACTTGGACTGATACAGAATTTTAATCCTTGTGTGTAAAAGGCAAGATCTATTTTACGATACACGTGCATTAGTTTAAGTAAACAGATGTAGTCAAATCACTTATGTGTCAATGATTTTCAGTTTATATTGAAATTACAAGTATTTTGTTATCTCAATAATATTATTAGAATTTCGAACAGTGGAATGGTATATTTAGTATAGTTTTTTTTGACTAGTACAATATTTTGATTTGAACTGATTGATTTTTTATTTATTTTGACTGCCTTCAAAGCGCACTAGTTTACCCGCTTGCTTTGTAACGCGGAGGTCTCGTTTTAATTCTTGGACCCCAGGAGTAATGGGGTGTGGATGGTGGTAGGGTTTTTCGAATCCGCCTGGTTAGCTACCACCCTCAATGTCAATGTGCAGCCATAATAGCGCTGCTGTGTTCCGGCAGTCATGCATGTGGGAGGCAAAAATATTCTGGGCCTGCACGCTTCACCTTCTACGGCCTCGATGTCACTTAACGTTAGGTAAAATCGAGGTTAAAGGTTAGTCCATTACCGATATAAAAAACAATAAATATTCTCACATCTAAAATGTAAAAAGTCTATTTCTTATAATATTTTTCCGGCGCACGTGATACTTATTTCAATCTCTACAGAGTACTTCAGATGAAATATATATAAATACTCAAAGAAACCTTTTCTTAAGACTTACTCGGGATACTTATTGTACATTTTGCTATTATATTTTCTTAAAGTGGTCATTAATGATTCACAAATGTTTATGAAACTGCCCTCGGACCACGTATAGTATGACTAGCCCTTACCGGGCCATGTCTCTAGGCGTGGTAATTTTTTTTTTTAATATTAAGATTAATTCCAATAAATTCGTCTTCGATGGTCATATAATCATATAAGCGCAGGTGGTCAGATTATATATTTAAATTTTCTGAAATAAAAAATAAACATTAAATATATGAAACTGTTTTAAAGCTGTATACATTCTGTTCTAAGCCAAATCTCTACAGGCACACATTTATTCGATTCAACAGGTTAATAAATTTCAACAAAACACAATCGTCAGAATTGCACAATTATTATAGAAATGCAGAATTTTTAATATTAATTATCCATATTTTTCCAACCCCTACAATGAATGGGTGCCAAATTTTATGGTGATCTCTTTAATGGTTCCGAAGTTGAGGAATACACCGAATAAACAAATTATACTGTTCATTTTATGTATATAACTAATGGAGTTTTGTGTGGCTCTGTAGCGAAGTGGTTTATCGTTTGCTTTGTATGTGGCCACAAGTACAGTGAAGAGTAAATGGTGGAAAGGTTTTATTCATCCACTAGGCTAGCTACCATTTCCAATTTCAATCTGCCACCATAACAGTATTACCGTGTTCCAGCCGGTCGTACAATTTAGATCAAGAAGTATTTTGGGAAAAAACCCTTCACTATCTAAGGCCTCATTGTCACTCAACATAAGGTGAAATCGAGGTAATGCTTCATCATCGATAAAATAAAAGTTTATAATTTTTTGACAGTTCTACGATCGTTCAGTCTCATCTAAGAGGATTTTTATTTCGGGTTATGTTTGTAATACTGTATTTTATGAAACGAGGGATGTATTAAAAGAAATTTGTTAACAATAATTGTGGCAACCATTTTTTAATTGCTCCCAAAACACTGCTCAGTCGGAGTTAAATGTTCTACGAAATGAACATTTTCCGCAGGTATTCGACAATGTACACACGAATTGAAACAATAAACAATGCCTAAAACACCTTTACACGTTTTTCCTAATTCATTAAAATGAAAATAGTTTACGTGGCATGTGGGTTTTAATTCGGTGGGGTTGAATTTGGTATATAAAATACAATAATGACTCTCGTGTTAATAGTTTTTAACAACGTATAACTTAGAATGATAAGGTATTTTGTCCTGTCACATTTAATTTGATTTATTTTATTTCATATAATCTGTTACGTTTTGTTTTTAATGATCGTAACAGATTATATAATAGAATAATATAATAAACGCGAGATTTTCGTTTGAAACATAGCCCGACTTGTTTCTTTTATGTTCTTATTGCGGATCTCAGGTTTTTGTTTAAATATTAAAATATGGACTACTACTACAATGAATTGAAACAATCAACGATAGGAAATAGGGGTTATTTAAAAAAAAAACCACACACAAACGTCTACGAAGGCAAAATAATAGCACGTTATAACTGACTACTAGCGCCATCTTTTTAATGTATTACCATAAAATAACTTTTCAGAAAAGTCCGATTTTAATTATACATCTTAAATACACATAAGTACACCTTCATAAGAAATTTTCAAGGAAATTACACGTAGGAGACAAAAGAGATGTAATTTGTAAAGATTATTGACTGATAAAACTTTTAGTTTAAGCACTTTATCTGTTAAGTTTTCAGCAAAATAAGATTCAATTTCAACAATGGTATAATACATTGAGGTTAGTGTAAGCAATGTTGTTTACACTATCACACTTATACTCAAGCATAAATAACAAACATAACCTGTAATGTAATTGAAATGGAGCCGAATTAAGTGCATTCGATGCAATGCGGGCTATGGACTTAATGCAATTTTAATGATGCCCAGCAGGCAATCAATTTGGCTTTTGAAAATTAAACAGTTTCAGGGGAAAATTTATTATGACTTAACCCATAATGGTCATTCGACCTACTTGGACTGATGCGATCTTTCGCATGATTCTAATAGAGAAATGGCATAGAATATGAATTGAATAAAAATGGAATATCTTCCAGTCTTAAGTATTACTCGCTCGATTACATCATATTTTTTTTGCAATCGCATTTAATTCTTTTTGGTTAGACAAACGTACAAAATTATATGTAAATATCCCGTCAGTTATTATCCCGTGGCTTCTTGAATAAATATTAGTCAATGTATTAACATTTCTCAAGAGTTTTATCGAAAATTGCTTTAATTAATTTTAACCAATTTTAATGATTTACTCATCAGGTGAAACAAATTTTAGATTAAAATGTTATTTAATTTCTCTTTTGTGATTAAAACATCTATTACGATTTTCTGTTTATAAAAAAATATACCGTAATTCCATTGTTTATAATATTTATTGCATTACATTTAAATGAGATTAATTTTTCGATAAACTGTGTATAAAATGACATGCATTTATTTTGTAATCGATTAAAGTTTTATTAATTTAATTTAAAGTTTAAAACTGAGAAATGAAAAAAAAAATTAATTATAATAATAATTTAAGGTCGTTAAACACTAGATTTACCGAAACATTTTTATGTATTTTTTTGGAGCATGTAATTATTGTGTGCATTATGGTATTCTTATTTTTTCTATTTTGCATTAAAATGTATAGAACAATGTTCTCAGAGGCATTGTAAATAATAAAAAAGTCAAACGAATATTAGTATACGGAACTTTTTATATAGGGTTGTTCCGTCAAAATTATGGGTCCAAATCAAAAGTATGGGTAAAAATCTAATGTCGGAGGTAAATGTTAGTTTAAAAACAATAAACCTGTAAAACTCGAATAGGTCGATGAAAACTAGGCACCTTACGTTTTACCTTATACTTAAATTTAGTATATATTGAATAGAAAAAATGAATTTAACTTATATGTCATATAGAAAACATTTCGAAGTTGAATGTATTGAAATTGCGTAAATGTAGCTGACACGATGGGTACCATCTCGTTATATCGGACACGTGAATTCGACGTACAAATATTTTCATATTTTCAACAGATTTACGATACACCCTGCAGTGAGATGTGGCGAACGTATATCTTACATTTTGTACGGTGAGTGGGGCTTGGAAGATGTCATATACCTGTTCGAGAATATGTCTGCAGCACTATATGAAAATGTTCTTTTAACGATGAAGCTAATAACTGGATAGTTTAATTAGACAAGGGTAGTAGCAAACCCAACTCGGAATCGATCCTGGCTCCTCGACTTATGAGGCTTGGGAATCGAACCCGAGACTTCTGCGTTATAAAGAAAGCGGCAAACTAATACGCTACGGAAGCAATTAAAACACTACGCAATTTTTTTTTTGAAGCATGTTACAGTTGTTTTAATAATTTATCTGCCCAACAATACCCTTCTAATAGGAATACAATAATGTTTTTTTAAATAATTTGTAGTTTGTTGTGTAGTTATAGGCATTGCAAGAGTACTTTATTAGGTCTTACGTAAGAGTAGAGGCCAACCCTTAGTACCGACCAGTAGTTTAGTGATTGGTTCCTCTTATTAAAGATTAAAAAAGGAACAAGCTGGTGATAAGTAATTACAGTGGTCTACAAAAACAAAACTGTAACAAGGGACATGTCTACTCAGTGTCTTGAAGACATTACAAGCGATATAAGTAGTGAAGTACCATCGACGATACAATTGATTAAAGATTAGTGAAAAAGTCAAGCTTGTCACCACTACATCAGTGACTAAAGAGACTTTGAGGAAGAAAGAAAAGGGGATAAGAAATGGGAGTGCTAAAAGCTGGACAAATAATGTGTTATGATTTTAAACAATGAACACCAATATTCATGTAATATTTATTAAATTGGAGTTTCGGTTTATTAAAATCTCACTTTGTTGACTCCGATGTGATGGAACGTTGAAAAAAATATTAATTGAAAACAATGAAAACCGTGAACTTGGTTATGCTCCATATATGTATAAAAATCTTTTCAAAGCGAAGTCATATAATATTAGTGTTTATTGTCTTAAAATGATTATAGATTTTTATCTCCCTTTTCTCGCTCCATTTTCTTAACTCCTCTTTTTTCTTTCTCATGGTCTTATCATTGGTGTGGTAATGACGAATTTTTTTTTTCGCCTCAAACGTTTTCGGAGACATTGTAAAGAGAGTATTATATATAGTATACGAGTATATTAGCTAACTAATAAACGTAAGTTTATCAAAAATTCAGTCATAATTGATTTACTGATATACTTACATATCTACGCACAGCATGAACCGCTCGTAGTAGAGACATGAAATTTAAAAGCTGTGTTCTTGATGATGCGTTATTATGCACTAAGCAAAAGAAAGATTTTTCGTAATTCCACATCTAAGACGGAGAAAAATTCCAATGAATCTTATTCCGTGAGACGTTGTACTCGAATGGTACAAATGCTTGAGAGGGATTAATCTTAACACTAGATTTACCGACACATTTTTATGGTTTTCTTTTCGTATCTGTATTAGTTTTGTGCTTTATTGCATTCATATTTATCCTGTTTCGCATTAAATTTACAGAACAATGTTGCCAAAGGCGGTAAAAAAAATAATAAAAATATCAAACGCATATCAATATACGTAACTTCAGTCAAAATGACTGGTCCGGTAAATCTAGTGTTAATAATGAATGAAAAAAATCACTACACCCAGTACCGTGGACGGGTGACGGCCAAACTGACCGTATGTATAAAATGTATAAAATGATGCTTGTATGGATATTGGATAAATGATGGCATTAATCAGTGATATAAATAAATTTAATAACGAACATTAAAATTCAAATTCGTGGAAGTTTCGCATTCAGAATAACAACGGCAGATTAAATAAAATACGAGAAATGTAATGCGAGTTATTTTACAAGAATAACGGTTAACACGCATCGTATGCGTTATTGGAAATAATTCAATGGATTTTGTGCACTGATAAATGTTCTTTCGCCGAAAACAAACATTGAGCTCAAATAGTACATTCGAATGGTTGAAATAACTCCAGGTCGAAAACTCTTATTGATAAAATTTTGCCTATTCTTAGTTTATAAAGAGGGAAAACTCATATCTAGTAGTCAAATACCTCACGAGGACATTCTGTTTCGTAATTATTATTATTATTTCTATTGTCATGCAGCATTATTACTGTGTATTAATATAGTTAAAATTTCAGAGACGACGGACTTTATATATATATATATTTTTTCTTTTTGTAGGGTTTTTGCTAATGCTTGTCTTAGATTAAACATAATGTTAAGTAGTAATAGCGTAAATGTTTGCACAGAATATTCTGGCTCTCACTTGTATGACTGCTGGATCACTGCAACACTGTTATGGTGGTAGGTTCACATCGGGGGTTGATTTAAAAAAATATACCATAATTAAAACTCCCCTATTCAAGGGTCGTGCATCGAACCACCGACCTACGTGTGCAAGCGATACAGTACTGTGGCATGGAGGCAGTACTTTAATAATTTTCGTATTTTTTTAATACGATGTATGAGATAGCACGAATATGGTATAAAGCATAGTTTGCGTGAAACAATTAAGTGAATAAGCTTCGACTAAGAAACTATTTGTCATAGTCACGTAGTGTACCTACAATGGAACCTTGACATTGGCCTTACAAAACGAAAATGAGTGACGACAAAAAGCTCTCGATGTCACGCCTATACAGCTCGGACGATTCTCACGCGGTGCCCCGAACAAACAAAACCAATACACGCAACGCAACTGGAGAAGATACCGTCCGCTTTCCTTAAGCGGCGACCATTGCCCGTTCGGGCACAACTCTTGCGGCTACGTATCGTACTATCGCGGTAATGGTTACAAACTTAATAAATGTTACCG
>DWQX01007509.1:0-10025 GCA_018245475.1 Pharmacophagus antenor | reverse complement strand
TCAGTGTAATTATTCACATATTATTATTTTATAAAACAACGTTAAAAATTTCTACATGGTGAAAAAGAAAACAAAGATCGTATGAAGAGTTAATACGACTTCAATTTCACAAGTGACAACAAACCGTGGACCGTGAAGAGCTCTCGCCTAGGAAACTCTGGCTCTCACACTTTCGACAGCCAGAACGCTGTTATGGCAACAGGTTGCAATTGAAGTTAGTAGCTAGCTAAACTCCACTACTCATGTGTTCTCAGAATCGAACCCGGGACGTCCGTGTTACAAGGCAAGCGATAAACCACCGCGGCACTATGATGTAGCGAATATAATCTGTTTACTCTATATATGTTTCAATTAACTTGAGAGTCACAAAATAGTACGTTGTCATAACTTATTTACGTGATGTACGAAAAGGGTAGACAATCGAAAATCATAAATATTATGAATTGTCCCACAAAAACAAAACGTACTTGAAATATTTTTTCTAACAAACAAAAAAACTTTTTAATGGTCGTGGCTTTGTTACTGGCGCATGGAAGAAGGTGTTATAACATTGCCTACGTCATTTCCCTATCCGGTGGCGTTGCGAATCACAATTGTTTCCATTCGGCCTAGTTACTGTATAAGGCTTTACTGCCCGTGACAACATCCACTCGGACGAACAAATAGATCTATATCTGTTCCATGCATAATTCGCTATTCATTGTACCTTACAAGCAGTTTGTTGTACGAGATACGTCAATACTGAAACAATATGAACTCATACGTAATGTAAACGTTAGTAAAACAAGAAATAAAGACCACCCGGGCGATTGGCAATCTTCCACAAATAAAATTTGATCTAAATGGTAATACAAACTTAACGTTCTACAGGCTGAATTTTCGTGAAAGTTTGTGGGAACTATTGGAAAAAAGTAGTCTCTGATATAAATCTATTTAAACAAAAGAACTTCTTTGTTCAGTTTGAAAAACTTTATCGCAATGTATATAAACAATGTGACTTTCAGTTAATAACGACCTATAATTTTTTCATTTCTGTGTTAAATGGTAACATATTGAAATATTACATGAAAGTTACACGGGCCCGTTGAGGGTTAAATGTATACATAAGACAAATAATTTTTTGCAAGGAAAATACTCTTTCGTAAATTATTTTAAACTAGAGATCGGTCTATTTTAAATAGCCGTCATGCGTTTGCCGCTGTGGACGTGATAATTCATTTGTTTAATATTAAAATTAATTGTTCTCCAATATGTTTATCAGTTTTAGACTCCATATATTCAGAGAATAATTTCATTACAATTTGACCCCTTTTTTCCCCCTTATGAGGTGAATTTCGAAACACACCCTTCTTAGTGTATACCTACACGTTACAAGGAACATGCCCTCCAAGTTTCATGTCGCTGTAATTGGCGGTTTAAGCTTTGAGATGATGCAGAGATCAGTCAGGAATATAAATTTATATATATGGAGATCTTGGTAGGACTGAAGTTTATGATGAAATACCTTGACACTGTTAGTTAACGCATCACTGTTGTGCTCACCGTATGAAATAAATGATTAATCAAGGTAAAAGCTCTTAAAAAATTTAATTCTGCAATAAAGCAAATAATCTACGATAACTATTTCATTTTTAAAATGTAATTCAGTTTTTTTTTCTATTTCGTGAAGCCAAATGTCGTAATATTTATTCAAAAACTACGTAAAAGCAAACCACAACGTTTTCAATGGTATCGATAAATCCAGCCAATCATTTCATTGAGGCTAAGTGACCGCGTCATACAGTCGTCCGGACCCAATCTACGGGAACATTGCAGTTATGATCGCGTAAAAAACTGGTGTTTGTTATTGCCTTTTAGTATAAGAGTTGATTTCAACAAAAAATACAAGATTATCTCGATACTATTAGCACTGGAACAATTAACACATTGACGGTACTGATCTCTCATCAGGCGTTAAGTACACCGACGACACAGTCACTAGTTTAAATCTCTTGGAAAGTAAATACTTTAAAATAGTAAATAATGGTAATACACTATTTAAATATAAATCATATCGTTAATACGAATTTGTTTAACATTACTTTTGTCCATACAAAATCGTCCGTTAACCTTTCTTACTTGCCGCCCCACGGGCAGAAACGTAAAAACAGCGCCAGCGCGAACATGTTATATGTACATTACTTATCATAAATGAAAATAAACCTGTAAATTAAAGAGGTAATACATCGGGGTATTTATTGGTAATGTGGTAGTGAACAACACACTGACCAGTATTATATTATAACGGGTTGATGTTTTGCTACAACCACCAAGTGAAACGCTCTACTGTTGTCGTTGAATAAAACATATTGTACATCATATGGTTGTACATCACATGAACGCCAGATTGTACTGAGCAAATACGCTCCACCATTGTTTGCATCGTTGTCACTTAACATCATGTGAAATTTAGGTCAAGCGTAAGGCCATTAAAGATTAAAAAAAAAACACTTCATCATCATCATCATCATCAGCCGATAAACGCCCACTGCTGAACTTAGCCGTGCCTCAAAAACTCTCCACACCGATCTGTCTCGCGCTGCTCGCATCCAGCGCCTTCCAGCGACCTTCACCAGACGGTCGGTCCAATTTTTGAGGTGCTTGTACTTTGCGACACTTGGCTGTAACTCGAGGTCCTTAGCGCCCCACCGGCTGTCGGTTATTCGAGCAAAAAGAAACAGACTCACCTTCAAATATGTTCTGTATGATGAGGTAGCTCTGCGTGACGACGATCAGCAGCGCGACGTGCGTCCACGCGAACAGGCTAAACTGGCGCATGTAGTAGCGCTTCACCAGCGACAGCACGAACCACACGAAACCCACGCAGTACAGGCTGAACGAGATGAACCGGTGGTACGTCACCAGGAAGTGCAGGTAGTCCTGGCGAATGCATTCCACATTGACAAATATATTTCATATGTTATGACGTGCGGGGGAGAGACAAAGACAGTGAAAGAGAAAGAAAGAGATGGACAATACACACAAACGAAAAAAATTGTCAATTATTTAGTAACCTGTAAACACCCCCATGTCTATGTTTACTTCTTAGTCACAGATACGTTAATATGTCTTTAATAGTAAGGATATTTGGAGTACCACAATGGATATAATTTCTAACAATTTTCTTGTTCATATTTCACACCACCCAATCTTTGCATTTTTCATTTATTAAATGAGAACGCAAGATCTAAAATGAAACACACACTACAAAGATACGCCTTCATAAGTGTCTACTCATAAAACACGGCGTTATGTAATTTGTTGTCGCTTAGTATGTAGTTTGTACCGACATCTGCGCCACCCCCTTCATTACCACTAGATTTACGGACGTTTTTTTAATAGTTTTCTTTACGATTTTGTGGTAATTTGTTTCATTTTTGTACTCCTATTCTTTTCCTGTTATGCGAAAAAAGTATAAAACAATGTTGTCGATAACGCTAAAGAGAAAAAAGTCCTAAGCATTTCAGTGTACAAAGCTTTTCATTGAACGGTGTCTCGTCAAAATGACTGATCCGTTAATCTAGTGGAAGAACCGGTTTGTTTATAAATCGTGCGTTTTTGATTGATTCTTTACAACTTTAGAGTGGATTTTACTCAAGCGTATATAGATCAAGACTTAAACGATAAAAACTAGTTGTAACTCAAACTCGGAATAAATTCTGTTACCCTCGCTAAATGTACAATTACTTATATACCATAAATGTATTATTCGATGTATAGCCAATAATTAAGTTGCCAGCTGTACGGCAGAATCTTTAGCTAGTGTTATACAGTCCAAGGATAAATGCACAGATAATAAAAAAAACATAGTAGATAGCATATTTTATTATTTAGCTGCCGGTCGTGTTAGTAAAAAAAACTCCTTATTCTTTTTAATGTTATTATCAATAAATCGTCTATAAACAGTTTTTATTGTCAGTTGTTCATTGTTTCAGCCGTCTATTCATTATTATAATAATTGTAAATGTTTATCGTTATGAATAAAACGTAAATAATCAAACTGCTTCACGTCGTTCCGTCTGTTGGAAATCTTCATTACGCATCCGTTACTGGGGTATATAAATTATTATTGCCGGTTTTAACATATCGACGAAAATGTGAGCGAGAATATAGAAACTACATAGAGATTAGTAAAACTTAGTAAGCCTTTCTGATATTAGTGTCATGCAAACATTTAGAAAACATTATTTCTCCTCAAAGCAATACGCGTTGCGAAATTCGTTTATTGACGATAAAGCAAAGAAAGTTTGAGTTTGACTGAATTTTAATAATCATGCCCCGATTTTTTTTTCTGCCTCAGTAGCGCAATGGTTGCCACTTGTAACGAGAAGATCTCTGGCACTATTTCAACTCCGCCTTAGCAGTGGAGTTTGTGATTACATCGTTAGGATATTTCAATCCCGAGAGGCTTTGCAACAACCTTAACATCAATCTGCCGCCATAACAGTATTGCTGTGTTGGGTTACTTGTACATGTGAGAGTCAGAACTATAGTTCATCATTTACTATTTCATTATTACTTATTATCACCATGTGAATTTGAGATTGTATTAACTGATTGCCCATCACAAATAAATAAAAAAGTATCAAATAATCCCCTCGAATACACCTACGTAATTTTCCAGTTATAATACAAGTGCAGTCAACAGTAAGCCAGATAAGCATACCGCCCATGACAATTTAGACAGATAGACCTTATATTAATATTAAAGTATAAAGTTATAATAAATAATATCGAGAAAACATTAAATCATTACCTAAGCAAATAGCATGTACAAACAAATTCACGTCATGTACGTTGTGATACGTGGCCACGATATTGATTTTACTCCCAGCGGCGTTATCAAAGCGGCCAAACCACACCCCTAATAGCTGTGACCTAAAATTACCCGACCCTTGAATCTTATCAGTTGATCATTAAACAGAATAAGCTGTCCGTATGACCGATTCCTCTATGAGCCGCGCTTTTGTGAATTTTTGGGAGAATAAAAGGCAGTGACCATAAATCTATTTAAACCAAATAGAAATCTTTTGTTCCATTTGAATTTTTTTATTGCAATATATATTACTATGTGACTATCAGCAAAATATATAATATTTGCATTGTCATTTAAAATGATAATGTATTGAAATGTTACTTTAAAGTTACATAAACCAATATAACGTTAAGTGGGTTCCTATAAAAAAGTTGGATATTAACAATATTTTTTATCTTGTATTTAGTTACCTGTGCATCATATAAAAATCATCGGATACACTAAGAATATAGATAACAATTTATTTAGATTTACATAAACATGTAGGCTTTATACGGCATTCCACAAATAGATTTTCCCATCGTCACACATAAACAGCTAACCTTATTTTACTCTGTAATAATTTTTTAATTAATAAAAGCAGACGTCCCATTATAGTTTGACCTAATTTTACGAGGGCACAGCCGGATATTATCCTGACAAAGTATGGATAAATAATCTATTCTGACACCCCAATACAAAAAGGAAGATGTAAAAATGCAATTTACGAATCGGTATCTGTAGTTCAATCGATTTTGAACCAGTTTTTATTTTGTTTCATAGATTTTTTTTAATATAGTACAGTAAAATATCGCCAGTTTTCAATAACAACGACACATTTGGATTTGTGTCCTTGCATCATATATCATTTTTTAATGTGTATAGAAATTTAACTTCATATTAATATCGAGTCGTGGTCAATAAAATGAACTAGTAAAAGTTCGAGAAAATCGGCGGTATCTGAAACAATTTCCAGGAACATTAATTCCAATCTAGATTACTTTTCAGAGTACGTTGGTATTAAACACTGCTATTACAATCAAATCACAAATGTTTTCAACTCAAAATGCGATTTAATATCAATGTAGAAATTTTTCTTTTTTTTTTTCGGATATAGGTTAACAGTTGCCTACGTTTGCACCTTTATGTTAAGTGACAATGAGGCCGCAGTTGCTGGAGCGTGTTCGCCCAGAATACTTCTGACGAATATTAACACAACATATATGGACATGTTTACACTAATTCAAGTATTTATCGATTTGTTTACCAGGAAGTAAATTCTTCCGAAAAAAGGTAACAAGCATTGTAGTCGTATCTATGTATATAAAGTTGAAATGATAATATATGCATTTTTGCATATTTGTATTGAGAATATTTTATGCAACTTTGCTCCGTGAAAATAATCTAATCGTCGAAGCTGTCTCTTATATAATCACAGTTGCAAGTCACACTTAATATATCACCACTCAATGTGCTCGTAATCTAAAATGGCGCCGAAATCGATTTCTGTTATAACCATAGAAATTTTTCTATAAGTCATCATACACAAGCACGCAATTATTCAAAAATTTTAAACGTCTTAATACGTTTTGTGTTCGAAACCACGTCCGCGACCTTTGAGCCATTAACGATTTCAATTTTCTACATTCGAATAGTGTTACTTGCTGATAATGTTAGTTATAAAAACCCTGTCCTTGAATTACTTCGACTATCTATAGTAACACAAGTAATGTCATTTAATATAATCCAAGACGTAGTAAAAAAGGTTCAAATCTGCATTCACCTCCATTGTTTAGTATTACAATTACTCATTTCGTAACAGGTCATTGACCTATGTTAAAAAGCAAAATCCGCTAAATAAAGAACAATGTTTACATTAGCTATTCATGCAGTCAAATACACGCTATTTCCAAACATTATGACTTACATTGCTAGACTTTTAACATTAAATAATGCAAAATGATTTTATTATTACGATCAATGTAATTTTGTCGTCACATTTGCGAAGACAAATATTACCAAATTCATTTTATGTTTTATTGATAATTAAAAACAATGCAGGAAAACATTTAATAGATAAAAACCGCCTGTGCGAATGAAAAATAAATTATTTCATGCCTTTCTCGCCTGATGAAGTATAAACGGAACGTGATTCGTGCATAATCCGCGAATCACGATGCGCAATCAATATTATAATCTGTGAATGAAGAGGTTCATTAATGTGGACTGGGCTAGTTCTAATGAAAACAATAAATCATTGTGCATAATATACTTTCCGTTTTTATTATATAAACGTTCAGTCCTTGACCGGAATGCGCAATTCTGGCACGATTTTATAAATTTTGTTGTTTACAACAGTTGAGTACAGGAAAATTCGTTTAAACTAAATAATTGTAAATACGTCTAGCGCTAGAAACATTACTATTAAAACTTTAGTGCAAAAATTTTACAATTTTTATTTTACGATCTACGATATTTACGTTCGATGCAACTACAATTAAAATTCTAGTTCGCCTGTCTAAATAAGCTTAGAACTTTTTGGTCTCGTATTGTTTATTGTTGTTAAGCTTTTCTTTTTTTCGAACAACATTCACCCAACATTAACGACGTTAATTCCACATAATGTTAAATTACATATATGACGTACATGTTCGCCGAGAATACTTTCGCTCGCATACTCATGAGGGCCGGAAAATAACAATGTGTTATAATATAACAGCCGAATAACAGGAATGCGTTATCGCGGCAGGTTGGCATTGAGGGTGGTAACTAGTCAAACGGGTCCAAGAATATCCAACTACCATCCCGACTATTATAATTATATGCTCTCGGAATTGAACTCGGTGATAAGGCAAGCGGTAACCCATTGCGCCACGGAATCATTTGTATGAATGGTTGTTACAGAGGTGTAAAGCACCTTAGAAGATGATTAAAGCGAACTGGCGAAATATATTTCGAAATCGGAGATACGAACGTTTTTTCTAAAATATCTGTTGCGTTTTCTTTTAAAATCTCCTCGCAAGTTAATACTTACGTGTTTGCGGTCATAGATCCAATTGCAGATGAGGTAAGCACAGGTTTGTCGAATATAAAGGGCAAATAAAAAACCGTTAATAATTTCAATTTATCAACGGAACTTCATTACGTTAGTATTTAATCGAAGTTAATAAATCGTAACAAAGAAGCTTTAACAATCGTTACATACACAGTGCTAGGTAACTAATTAGGAACCGGTTATAATGGAACTCGACAACCGTGGGACCTATAGGCTCGAATCTATGAACTGAGCAGTCGGAATTATTAAAATCATTCAATAATACAGATATACGTGTCGAATTTACGTCGGTTAATAATAATGACTGGCCCGTTGGTGTAATGGTATTATGGTATTAACCTCTGCGTTATACACCAGGGGTCGCGGATTCGATTCCGCACAGGACAAATATTCATGTGATGTACATTTGTGTTTATTTTGTGTCTGATTGTTAATATATATTTATTTAAGTCTTTATTCGAAAATATCTATGCATGTAAGTTGGTCTCTGATAACCTATACTACTGGTGCTTAGTTACCTATTTTAGGTTCAGAGTACTGTGTGAAAAATGTCCTAAATATTTATTTATAATAGCGCGATAAATGAAGTTACAAAAGTCGAAAAAAATATTCGTTATCTCATCTATACATAGGAAATTCAGTCTCATCTGATTCATAGACTGACTAAACCTCTGATTTTGGAGACATGAAATTTGATAGATGTGTTCTTCGTGATGTGTAGGTATTCACTTAAGTGGTTTTTTTAATTAATATTTTTTATTTAATAAATACACGTCTAAGGAAGAAAAGGAAGGAAATAAGAAACGGAAGACTGAAGGTATGACGGGAGGGAAGTGAGAAAGGTCTAAATTTCAATTAATCTTTTTATTCTTTACAGTATCTGAGCCTCTGTGGGGTATTCATCTTAATATTGAATTAAAAATTTACATGACCCAACAAGGCAGGCAAATGTAGGCTAGTTTTTTAATAAAGTAAGATAAGGAACATTTTAGACATGAATGAGTAGAATAAGACACTATTTATGAAAATATAAATAAAGCCATAGAAAGATATTAGTTACAATTTGTCAACTGCACAAATATTCCATATGATATATGAATACTTACCGTTCTGTTAATCACAACTCCAAAGTAGTCAATGAGATTCTCTCCATAGAAGAAGTAGTTAGATGTGAGCAGAAAGTACCAGGAGAGGGAACGGAACCATGGCAGCCCGTGAACACGGTATACAGCATAGCCAATGTTGATAATCTCTTCAAAACACTTCACTTGAACGCAGAGGACCTAAATAAACAAAATTATAAGTAAACTTAAAGTATAGTTTGTAATGTAGAAATACTCATAATGATATTTTCCAATACATTAATAGAGGACCAAAATACAATAATTTACTGGGATTTATTGCATGTCTGTAAGATTTTTACTTGAAACATTTTAACATACATTATTTATTTTACATTAAAATAATATCTGAAAAAATTTTCATTGACCTAACATATATAACTAGATACACATAATATTTGTGTCTTTCTTTGCTAAAATATCTTTTATTTACCTTTGCAAATATTTATTAAGAAACATCATTAAAATGTAAATAATATACCGTTATCATCAAAGCTAGAGGTCCTCCATAGATGAGCAAACAAAATGCCCCAATCATTAACCAAGTGAAGATACCACGGATCACCCAGTTTCTCCATCTGTCATTATACAACAGTAGATTTTATACACTAATTTAGTAAATAGGTATACTAAAATTTTAAATAAGAAGTTAAAATATTTCATAATATAATGTTTTTATGATGGAATAGCACCTAGTAACAAAAATAGTTTTCTAAATAAATTAAATTTTATAAAAAAAAAATTTGCATGACATGTTAAAACAAGCTTAAAATATATTTTTTAAGTATAAACTGTAAAATTATTGATCCAAGTGGATGAATATTATTTATTTTTTTTAATGTGAAATTATAAGGTAAGGTTAACCAACTTCAAAATAAGAACAAATTTACTATTATATTTAAAAAAAAATAAAAAGAAAAACAAAATTAAATTGCATGTTACTGAAATTAAAAAAAATAATAGCAATAATTTCTTTTGTGTTACTTGCAATGACCAGTATTTATATTTATTATTA
>DWQX01007508.1:0-10025 GCA_018245475.1 Pharmacophagus antenor | reverse complement strand
TATATATATTTTTTAATAATAATAAATATAATATATGTTCAATCCTATCACTGTCAATAACTTTAATTCGTTTAGCTAAAGTTTAGTTTAGTACAAGTTAGGACACGATTCACGACCACAGTCGGATCTGAACTATACCACACCGTAATATTTAGTACATTGGTGTTTTTGCCTATCGCCTATTTCAAAATTTATATCTCTCGTCTGTGCACAGATACGACGCGTCCGCAAAAGTCCAGCGAACAGAACGGTAAGGAGTACGTATACGTATCTCGTGAGAAGATGGAGCGAGACATATCCGATGGGAAGTTCATAGAGCACGGCGTATATAAAGGCAACCTCTACGGTACGTCGGCGGAAAGTGTGGAGACTGTAATCAATTCAGGTGCGCAACCATTTATTTTTACCAACGTGTACATATTAACCCTTACGCTACCAGAGCTACTTTAGAAAAACCCCAACCGCAGCCCCAGAGGTCTTGATATTAAAATATCACACCGTTTGCCATTATGAGTCGGGCTCTAGTAACGAAATCGGAACCTCACATAAACGTGGCGCTGGTAGGGAAAGGGATAAACGTATTTGTTCGCCGCCACGTTACCTGCATGACGCGTTAAAGCTTAGCAGGAGAATGAATTGATCATTTATTAATGTGCTTACTCATCCTACAAAATTTGACACGTCACAGATGGCGCTTCTGCTGCTAATGCTGTTTATATATCTACGTAAATATGTTTCATTATTACATTATGTAAATATATTAGGTATAAGTCTACTTTGCGAATCTAATAAGCGTGTAATAACTTTTTTAATTGAACTGATATTGTGTGGTACTGTGTGATTAAAGGACCACAGGTTAGTACATTGTACACACGAATGTAAGCATTGGAGTCATTTATTTCTTAAATAATATACAATTTTTAATTAATAAGCTGGCATATACGTGTTTCGCGAGTTTTTTTTTTTACAACGGAGCCTTAATAGTTTTTGATTCTATCGTGTACTCAAACATTAAATAGTTTTTGACTCAGTGACTATATATTGGAGCATTTCTTTTTGGAGCCACTAATTAATCAAATTTTATGGAAAGTAATCTTTATATAATATCATCACATCACATTGCAGCGCGATTATACATTTATACACACACTCGAAGTGTGAGTGTGTGTCTGCTGTATTGCCACTATAAAAAAATAGCAAATTAATTAAAATGTGACTGCTCATACTTGTATGGTACGGCTTTTGCGATCGTTGTTCTGTTATTTATATCATTTTGTCGATGTAATCATTTTTGCCGCTATAGCGTTTTATAAATGTACTAGTATAGTATGGCGCGATATGGCTTTGTGTAGCGCTGTTTAACTAGCCAAACCTGGGTTGTTTTAGAAGTATTTAACGAGGTCTAATGTGATTATAAACTTATTTCCAGGTCGTGTGTGCGTAATCAGTCCACATTGGCAGGCGCTAAAGATGCTCCGAACGGCGCGGCTCCGCCCCTACATAGTTTTCGTGCGTCCGCCGCCATTGGACAGGCTAATCGATACACGAACGGCCGCCAACGCGCGTTCCACGTTCGACAAGGATTCCTCGCGAGCGTTTACCGTAAGTATAATAAAATTTATCGATGTCCTTAACGAGCTATACATATCTTATTTCTTCTTCAAACTATTTTTGCTGGTTATCGATATATCATGCACTAAATCGATTTTGTTGGTTATCGATCTTTCTTATATCAGATTGGTACTCGTTAGCTATCGATCTTTCATATACCAAATCCGTTTTCGCTAATTGTTGATTAATCACATACCAAATCAATTTTCGCTAATTATTGATCTATATCATATTCCAAATAAATTTTTGCTAGTTGTTGATCCATCACATACCAAATCAATTTTCGCTACTTGTTGATCTATTACATACCAAATCAATTTTAGCTAATTGTAGATCTATCACATACCAAATCAATTTTCGCTAGTTGTTGATCTATCACATACCAAATAAATTTTCGCTAATAGTTGATCTATCACATTCCAAATCAATTTTCGCTAGTTGTTGATCTATCAAATACCAAATAAATTTTCGCTAATTATTAATCTATATCATATTCCAAATCAATTTTTGCTAATTGTTGATCAATCACATACCGAATCAATTTTCGCTAATTATAGACCTATCACATTCCAAATCAATTTTCGCTAGTTGTTGATCTATCACATACCAAATAAATTTTCGCTAGTTGTTTATCTATCACATAGCAAATCAATTTTTGCTAATTGTGGATCTATCTCATTCCAAATCAATTTTCGCTAGTTGTCGATCCACCACATACCAAATCAATATTCGCTAGATCTTGATCTATCACATACCCATTAAATTTTTGCTAATTTTAAATCTATCAAATACCAAATCGACTTTTCCTAGACGTCGATCTTTTATATACCTTATCGATTTTTGATAATTATCCGTAATCCGCAATATGTTGAATCTTACCTCAGTAATTTTACTAACCACAGCACCGTTATCGAATCGAAACACGTGTGTGGCAGTATTACATACATAAACCGGTCCCACCGGCGAAGTAGCTGTAATCAAATTGAAGTTTAATTTCCTAAATATTTGACCTTAATTTTACGTGATGTTAACCCTTTTGGAGCCAAGGAGCGCCATCGCGCTGCTCTCGATAGTTGTGAAAAATTACAGCGTCGCGATAGCGCCTGTCCTTTTGACAGTTCACGATCGGCGCACTTGTGACGGCCGTGTTACCGTGTTCGTGTTTTCATTAATTACATTAAATTCTAATTACCTTTGATCGCATATTTGTAGTGGCATTTTTAGCATATATTGGTAAAACATGTATGGCACTAAAAGGGTTAAGTGACGATAAGGCCGTATGCAACGAAGCATGCTCGGCCTGAATATTCCGCTTTTCCGATGTCGACAGCCGGAACATAGCAATGCTTTTATAACGATCGATAAACGTAACGCGAGTAATAGATAGCCAAGTGGGTTCAGGACAGTACCTAAATGTCACCGCCTCTCTCGGGCTCCATGATTGTACTAGCAGTGAAAATGTTTTCAAATTATACTAAATATATTTTCAGGAGGATGAATTCAACGATATCGTACGTTCGTCGAATCGTATAAGATTCCTCTACGGATACATGTTCGACGAGGAGATAGTTAATGAGGACCTAGCCCAAGCCCTCACGCAGCTGCTGAAGACGTCTTGGAAAGTTCAATCGGAGCCACTGTGGGTGCCGGCCTCTTGGGTCCAGTGAACGGCTTTCGGCGACATTGTCATACATTCTAGTCCCCATAGAATACGTAAGGAAAAAAAAAGTGTAAGGTACCCGTTTAAGCCTTTGGGGCATTACAGGATTGAAATGTCTAGACATTTTGACTTGCCCTAACATGTTGTGGCATGTTTCCAGTCCCACCTCGAAATATTGGCAGCGGCTTAACCGGCATTTAATCCGAAAAGCGATGATTTTATGCAATAATTTATATCTAACGTAAATAAATTATAATCTATACAAAATGTTAGTACGATCACAATGATAAAAATGTATATATCCAATTGAGTATCTGACTAGAGCCGCGAAAGTTTCCGTACGAGAAACACCTCTGTAATTACGTAATTTGTATGTATCATTCTATATTCATTATTTGTTGCGGTAGAGTTACTGGGTATATACGATCTGTGTAAAGTTTTAATGTATTACCTGTCACCGTTCATGAAATAGAGTCCGCTGACAGACGGATGGCGGAGTCTTGGTAATAGTTTACCATTTATCACTTCTTAGGTGCGGAGCACTAAATAATTACTTAGCGTGACGATGTTCTATAGCGAAGATGAATTTCTTGCTACGCAGACATGCGACTGAATATTGGCTGCCGTGAAAGATGTAACATTTTTTTAACATTTTTCCTAAATTTAAAACTAAATGAAATTGCTATGCAACCGCGGTTTTCATTTTGGCCACTTGGACTCCTACGCCGCAAAGGGTTAAAAACATATTCGGTAAATCTCTAGACGAAATTGCTACGTTATATGTGAAATTAATTTGTAGATTGTTTACAGTTGTTTTACTATCACTTAAGTTGATTCTAGCGAAATAATTATAGCGCGAATGTGTAAGGTAGTTGTAAAATAAAAACTTCTTTTGACCTAGAGTCGACTTGGCGCATTACATGCGAGAAACATAAACTTTTACTATATATTTCATATTTTCTATAGTTATGCCATTCGGCGAGTTTAATATTTGAAAAGAATGTTTAATCCTTTATTTAGTTTATTAAAACCTTGACGGACAAATACTTTGACAGAAAAACAAATATATAATTAAAGAGAAACTATGGCAGCGTAAAATATAACGCTGTTCGAAACATCTCGAGCACACAAGTTGGGTATAACGAATGTATATATATATATTCGGAGTAGTTCAGACAAAGAGCATGTTTTATCTAAAGGTAACATTAGCCGACATCAATGATGGCGCCTCAAAACATTTGGCTCCGTAAAACGGTACAAATTGGCGGAACAAATGACTAAAAGCTCCATATAAGAGCCAATGGAGCTGTATAATGTAAGGGTTAAAAATATCTTTAACCCATTGCGACCGGGGGGTGTCCCCGTAACGGGGACGTTTTTAATGATCATAGTAATACAAGCATATAATTTTCTTCTTTCATTTAAATATTTCTGGGTATACAAACTTGTGACTAGACAACTGGACAAATTCCTTTACAGACTTGACCGCCGCCGGTGTCGCTGTGACGAGTAGGCTAATACAGTAGCTGATCTAAACGAGTCTCAGGACCAGGAGTGAAGCGTTGAATTCATGTAATTATATGTTACAAAAGAACATTCGATAATCAGAAAGCGAAGTATAGTGAATACAACGCGACACACGTATTTATACACAAAGACAATTCATAATAATAAACGTTACGTGTTCGACTGTTTTTCTACGTGGGTGGTGATCAAAGAACAATGGGCGCACGACAGCCATCTTGTGCGCGCGCATTTAAAACAAAAGCGCTTTGTCGGCCATCTTGCTGTGGGGCGGAGTCAAACGTTTTGATCCCTTACGCGCGCTAAACATCGTACGTTGTGACGTAAGAGGTGGCGTGATCCTGATACTCTACTTAGACGAGCCACTGTACTAGACTACTCGCCACCTCGTCGACCACTTGTAGCCTCTTACACCTAACACAAATATTGACCGATCGCAAAGGGTTAATAACATTAGAATTACGATCTCTTGGATTTTATTCTACGCGCCTGCCGTCATTTTCGCGGTGATTAATGAGTAATTGCAACGGTCTCGCATGTAATGTGTTAAAATAAAAAAAATATATATACGACTATGTTAAAGAGGTCGCTGTGTAGTACAAAATTGTGTTACGCCTGACAATAATTGATAATTTGCTGTATAATTAAGTTGTTAGCGGGCGACCCATGTTGCCTTTATATATGAGTAATTATGTCAAACAATAATTAATCGCGTAGGTGTTTAATTAAGTTAATGTTGTCGGTGACCGCCCGTTTGGCGCTTAACGTCCGCCCGTGTCGATCCCTAATCAGACCCGTAGGACACGTAAAGGGGCGTGGGATGTGTTCATAAATAATTCTCTCCATTATATTTATCGAATCGGAAATGAGGAGATTCGCTGGAGGACGAAGGCTAGCGACATAGCTAACCTTAACATAGCATAGCAGAATAGCCAGACTAAAGTGGCAGTGGGCGGGGCACATTGCACGCAGAACAGATGGCCGTTGGGGCCGAAAAGTTCTCGAATGGCGACCGCGTGCCGGCCAACGAAGAGTAGGCAGACCTCCCACAAGACGGACCAAGACCATGATGGTCGCTGGGACAGGCTGGACGAGGAAAGCGCAGAGATGTTCGTCGTGGCTATGCTCGGGTGAGGCCTTTGTCCTTCAGTGGACGTGTTTCGGCTGATATGATGATGATGATCATGATTATATTTATTATATAAGGTGTTTAAACCTAAATTTAAAAAGCGACTATTTGGTAAAAGGATATTAACATAAATTAATTTGTGCCTCATAGCGATGTTTGTGAATGGATTAAATTAAAACTACTCATTCACTTCACAATACATTCTAACTTGATCTCGCGGTATTCAAAGAATATTGTCTACGTATTTCTTTTTCCATTTCCTATACAGCTCCGCCGCGAATGCAATGCGATTGAGTGGTTTTTTTATAATATAATAGGAAATATGCATGTATTTTTTTTTCGATACTTTACATTGCTGTATTAGTAGTAAAAGAAAATATCCGACAACAGAAGACTTGAGCACTTAAAGTGGACGCCATTTTGATGCGCGTCATGTGACGTCACAGCATTCACAATTAACCCCACGACCATACTTCGTCCTGTGCACAAACTTTCAGGCGATTGGCTATTTTAACATTTGCATTTATTTGCGTCACATCCGTTCCTGCCTTTGTCCCTTTTTTATATATATATGTTTTAACTTCGTGCCTATTAAAAGTCGATTTATTGAAGAAAAGATTGAAATCTAAAACGAGAAAATGACTGAGGCATAATATTGAATTTATGATTCATACGAAACACTTTTCAGAACTTTCATCAATCATGCATATTACCTATTAGAAGTGAGGTATATTTTTACTCATATGAAGGCACAATAATTTAATGAAATAAATACAGAAATCAATCGATAATTAATTATTGATATTCTAAGCTGTATATGAAACTGTATTGCGAGCATCTCATGCAGTGATGTATACAGAAGTTGTATTACCCTAAATATTCAGCTACCCTTGTATAGCTATTTATATAGTCCGCTTAATTATTTAATAATTATAATTATTATTATTATGATAATAATCAGCTATTCGATTAATATTGTTTACAATGTGAATTATTTTTTATATAATATAGTTTAAAATTAGAACACCGTTATAATCATATCATTATATTTCGATTATTGTGTGTAGAATGATTTAGTTAGTGGGCGTTTACCGATAATCAATTTGTATATTTAATATAATGTAATTGTTCCGCTTAGAAGGAAACATTCTATTTTTCGATTATTACAATTGTTATATGTTCCAAAATGTTCGTGTAACTTTATCGATGTATTGAATTGTAATTCAATTATAACCTCTTGAACAGTAAGAACGCAATAATCAATTTATATTGTTGTATTTAGAAAATTTATTAATACGATTTGAACATTAATATGTTCCCTGCCAAGTGGGTCTTGAACGTTAAATGCTCACTGATATGGTGAATGTATGTAGGTCTAAAATCTTTATGGATCTTTTTTAGCCTTTTTTTTAACCAGGTAAGATTTAATCCATATCAGAACCTAGTTGACACGTCGAACGCCACTTTTCGGACGCGATGACTTTCGTGTTATTCACGAAGTGATATTAAAAGTATAAATATAACTTACTACATATTTAAACCTGCCATCGCCCCCTCCCCCCACCCCCCTACCGCGCTTCTCTGAGCGTGGTGGATTTCTTATTTAATATAAATATGTTAGAATATGAGATGTCGACAATATTCGAGTCTATAGACTTGGATAATAAAGTTCCATTTCCAGTTCCAAAATTGAACACACTTTTTCCATTTTAAAAGGTGGAACTTGAAATAACCCTTCCTTATTGGATATATACAAAGAACACACCATTCAGATTACATTTCTTTAGGGTCCTCGGTTTTGGCTGTTTGTCAGTCAGTCAGTCAGTCACTAAATCAGTCACGACTTTAAATTTTATAAGTACTAGAGTTAAACCTTTTATCATTATATTAACGATGTCAATAATAAACAATGGGTACACATGAATATTTGGCCATATTTTTATTTATTAGCACTCATTAGTTATTGGTCGGCGTTCAACGTGTTAGCTTATCTATCACTTATAAGATTATAAAATTATCGCCCATATACACCTAACAAGACCGCAGAGGAACCACCTTCGCAACGCGCTCCGGCAGAGAACGTGTTAACACCGACTCAAATATCTGAGTATTTCTTAATAATAATAAGAATAAAATAAAAAAAAAGTGGAAAGTCTTTAATCTTTCCTTTCGGTGATAATCGATCTACTTAATTATTATTACGCTTAATTGTTAATATTTTAATTATTGTCCGTGGTATAGAATACTTCATTGCAATTAACTGTACAAATGCTAATGGCGTTTTTAACTGTTGCTTATCTAATATAGTAAATATGGAGTGACTTAAGTCTGAATTTACATAATGGTTTATTTTATTGTTGGATTATGGATGGTTTGGAATGGGTTTCATGGTTACCACCGTGAACCTTCATGATTCGTTATGGCTATGTACTGGTACAATCGCAAACTGAACGTGTTTATAGTTGGAAAAAAAAATAGCTGAAGCGTTAAACCCTTCTCTGCGTAGTTATGGAAATTATCATGAAAACTAATGGAATAAAATTTTCTACTCGGTAACTTTCGTAATGTAACTTTTTTTTTTTGTTCGTCTCTAGCAACTTTACCAACGCTTGTTTCGTAATAAGGAATTTATGTGTGAAGAAAAAACAAATCAGCTGACCAAGCGATACATGATGTTTGCACCTTTCTGTACAACCGTTTGTCGTTGTCGGAGGAAGTACGTGATTATTTTTTTCCTTTTTGCTTTTGAAAAAAACTAAACCGAGATGTTTCTGCTGATATAAGGACGGAATGAGTATAAAAAAGAAGTTTTATATTTTAAATCGTATCAAGAAATATAACTTTCGTGTAGAGTTGAACTTCAAACGTTGATAAATGGATATTTACGTAATGGTGTTTTAATCATTTAAAAATAAATTATTAAAGAATAAAAAAAAAACATTCATTCTTGTATTCTAGAACACTATAACAACACCCTGTGTTATTATCGAGAAAGAAAATTTACGCAAAGAGAAAGGGTTTCATGCGCATTCTATATGGTATTACTGCTGACGCTATTATATATTTCATTTACGAAATCTATTCTGGGCCTAATATACGTGTGGGGTATAGTTACAAAAAAAAAATCGATCAATAACTTTTATGAATTATAAGATAGTACGCTTTGGAATTAAAAGAATAGAAACATAATAAAAATAAATAAGATACGCACTTTGTGAATTTGTAAAAAAAGAAATTAAAAAATCATACGCTTTTCTATATTTATTTAGGTTTAGAAATTAATTTATTAACAATGCCAATGTACCAAAGACGATGACGTATTGAAATTTTGTTTTAAGTCAAAACATGAATGAACGTGTTTGAAATGATATATACATTCTAATGGTGTGTTGTTGATCAATTGTTTTGTTTATATTCGATTAATTATACGTTGGATTTGATGTACCATTATTGTTACACTGTTCTTATTTGACACTAGATTTACGTGACACGTCGTTTTGACGGAACGTCGTATGTTAAAAAGTTCCTTTTACTATAATGCATCTGGTTTCTTTTTTTTTTTATTGTTTTATTGTCGCTTCATACTTTTCCCGCGAAGCTGGAAATTTGAGTATACAATAATGAACCGAATTGTCAGCGACACGGAAAAAGGAAATCATTGGGAAATGTTCGTGAATCTAGTGTTAAAGGAAGAGCAGTTCGAACAGGTGGGCCTGATTGATGATCTAAACGCAATGTTAGGGCAAATACGTTTTTAATGTAGTGTATTTAAAAGCTTCTAAAAAAATAGTTTTTACTCGAATTGATCTCTCTCTCTTGGGTCTTACAGGGCCTTTCATATACAATATAATGATATTATAATTAACGTTTTAGTATCTTTGATATCACTCGGATTTACGTTGACTCGGTCATGCTAACCAACGTTTGAAACATTCGATAGACTCGGTGGCGCAGTGGTTTACAGAACGCAGAGGTCTCGGTTTCGATGCCCGGCGTCACGCGAACATGGCGTGTGGGTCGTAGAAAATTTGGGGGGGGGGGGGGGGGGGGGGGGGGGGGGGGGGGGGGGGGGGGGGGGGGGGGGGGGGGGGGGGGGGGGGG
>DWQX01007507.1:0-10026 GCA_018245475.1 Pharmacophagus antenor | reverse complement strand
GGAAGGTCGTATGATTTTTGAACCCGCCTAAGCTGGCTACCATTCTCTATGGCAATGTAGCCATAACAGCATTGCTAAGGTGCGGCAGTCAGAGTAATCTTCCCGAGCATGTTCCATCGTCTGCGACCTCATTGTCACTTAATTTTTCATCATCCTTTACAGCCCGTGTCAGTCTACTGCTGGACATAGGCCTTACCCAATATCTTCAATCATATGCGATCTTCTGCTTTTCTCATACAACCGCTTCCTGTAGTCATAATCAAATCATCGGTCCACCTGGTGGGAGAGCGCGTTACACTCTTCCGTCCTGTCAATATCATGTGCCAATAGAGATCTACACCGTTACCAATAAAAAATACGTCTTATGCTCATTTATATTAAGTTTCCTCTTCTGCAAACCATGCTAATATTTTTGCTAAATAATCAATTATTACAGGTCGGAAATTGATTCTTGTCTGAACGTTATATTTGGGGTGAACATTGTTTCAACGAAGTTCTATGAATTTATTATTAGTACGTACTATATCTTAAATCTTGTGCAGATATCATGGATTGGTGATACGAAAAATAAACCTTTTTATCATCAACTTGACATTAATGATACTATAAAATTAAGATCAAATATTTTTTTAACTCTAATTTTGTAGAAAATTACGATTATAAATCGCAATTTTCCGGTTATTTATACTTAAATTTATTTTATCACACGACAGGGATTCAAAATCCCAATTTGGTCAGAATTAGATTAAAAAAAATATTTATGATCCCAATTTTATGGCAACAGTAAGAGGTCTTTACGTATTATTTAACTTTTTTTTTTTAATAATCAAAAGTTCGCTTTAAACTCTCATATCTCCCCGATCGGCACTTACGGCTGCGCACGAAACAATAAACGGCCTAGGGGGCTGTTCATTTCGGTAAGCGATATCAGCGCTGCGGGTAACGGTTACGACGGCCGCCATCCCCCGCTGGAATGCTCGTATCGCCAAACCTTTTGTTTCCTACCAGCGAAAACATTTTCATTTCCCCCTAGTACACCACGCTCGAAAGCGCTGCTCTTGCTTGTTTATACGCAATTTGAGGGTATTGGAGCGCGCGACGGCCCATGCCCCGTTTGCGTATCAGTTTAACGTTAAATAGATATCGGTGAGGATTGAAGCGGCGTTGTCAAATATTGTATTGTGCTAGAATATCTAGATGGAATACAGTTGGTAATTGTAATCCCGTTTGTTTCACTCACATAACGATTTTACTATTGTTAGGCCACGCTTGTCCTAGTTTGGTAAACTTGGACATCTTTGTTAACGACTCCAACGATGATACCTTCTTAAACGTTAGTTATATGACTTCTGAGCGGTTAATACGATTGTTGGAATTCTACGATTTGCAAATAACGTCTTCAGCGTATTATCAGACCTACGAGTACATTTATTAAGCGTATTATTTAACACGTATTGTATGGTATGGTTTTATTCTTGTCTATTTCATCGTATAGCTGGTAGGTGAGAATAGAATAGTCTTTATTGAATAACAAAAACAAAATAAAAGAAAGTAACTTTTACAAATAGAGCTAAGTAGAAGAATATGTTAGCAGTGCAAAAGGCGGTCTTACTGCTGAAATTAATTTTAATTCATTAATTAGCTAAAATGAATAATAAGTTAACGAATTATAGATGTTTTTTTTTGTGCAAATTGTAGTTAAGCACAAAATTTCAATCAAATGTGAACCAAATATCATTACGAACAAATCAAGACAATGATAGGTACATGTTACTTACACAAACGCATACGACTCTTCAAGCAACTGCTACGTTTTTTTAAAAAACGCTATATAAAAAATATTTTCAAGGAGTAAAAAAAAAATAGTAAAGTTGGTGAAAGCCTATCTTTCTACATATAATTATTACGCTGGCTATTGCTAAAATAAAAAGCAAATTGTATTTCAACTCGGACAATATTGTACAATTTAATGAACGCGATAATATTATTCTCCCCGTCTCTCTCTCTCATCTTTATTTAAATTATTATTATTTTCTTCTTTTTATTCTCTATTATTCTTTTTACGCACCCTATATTTATATACATCTCTGCTCAACCCTAAGGTAGACTGGCGGAGAATGCCATTTGGCATTAAGTCCTTTATTACAATTTAGTACATTAAAGTTTTAAATAAATAAATATTATAGGAATAATATTGAGACTGTGTCTTTAATACACTATTTTTTTTATATTAAAGTCTGGCTGTAACTTCAACGCTAAATAAGAAAAACGTGTTGTAATAAATTTCAACAACAATCATATTTATTATTTAGGACATTGAACTGGTGATAAATATAAAATAGACTTATGTGAAATTCGGGCATCGCCCAGATGTTTGTAAGTTCAAAGGTCTATTTACTAAAAAAAAAAAAACTCGGTGAATAGGAACACGAAATTACTTACAATTTTTCTACACTAAGTGTTGTTTTAACGTGTTACACTAAGTCTTTTATGTTCTAATATTTATGGTAGATTTTTTTTATAATTTTTGCGGGACCAACGGCGAGGTACGTTTCGAGATTAAATATACTCTTCGAAATCGGATCACTAAGTATAAAATTATGCATGGTCATGCAAAAAGAAACAATAAATGGCCAAGTGCGAGTCGGCACTTTGCATGGTTCCGTACTATAGTATTATATTATTTATATCATTTGTTTTTTCTATAGGTACAATAGAAATATACAGCCGGTAAATATTTCAACTTGCCACCAATTACTGTACATTTAACGGAGTCTCAGTAATCGAGTTCCGTTTGTCACCCTCCGAATACGGAACTCCGAACGAGGCGCCATGAAAAAGAAAATGTAATTTAGAGAGTGATCTGCCTAGCAAATATTGGACCGGCAACAATTTTATTGGATCTATGAACGGGCAGTGTACCGTATTTAATTCATTGATATTTCTCAACAGAACTACCAAATAGACCGGTGATCTTCGACGAGTACGGAAAGGAGGTGTCGGGCGTCGCGGGCCCGTACTACGAGGGAAATGATTTTAAACTAATTTGCACCGTAACCGGAGGTGAGTGCTAAACACGTTTAACACGTTTAGGCTTGTTTGAGTTACCTAATATGTTTACGGTACCCTTCTATTAAGTAGTAAGTTTAGTGACGAATGTACTAAGTTTAACTTATTTGATTAATTATTCTCCCTTTATAGATATTTTTCTCCCTCTTCTCGATTGAGAGCACTTGCTAAAGGTAAACACCATTCTAATTATTCTACAATATAAAGAGATATTGACATTAATTTTTATCTTTATCGAATCACTAAAAGAAGGCCTATTTCACTGAATATTCCTCACACTGTAAAATGTTATAGGGATAACCCTGATTATTAGTGAGGAAATGAGAGAAAAGAAATTGTCAAAGGAAGTGGGGAGGAAGAATAACAATCAAAAATAAAAAAAAAACATAATTTTCATTTTACTTTTAATAACTGCTAGATATTATTTAAAAAGTTTTCAGGAATTCTTTTAATTTTATAGAAATATTAAGTTAATAAACGAAGCACTAGATCTTTGCAAGTAAAGTGTTATGATATTGTTTTAAATTTGACTAAACTAAGCTATGCTTGACTTTTACTTATTTTTTCTAATAGGTTTCTTGAAGCATTGCTTTTATTACATAACCTTATGTATTTAAAAGCGTAAATAAAATGTTAAATGCCTTATGTATACACGAAAAGCTTAGACAATCACAGTCTTATGTAAGTCGAGTAAATAATATTTCTCCGACTTTAAATTATTAACTACGCAACTAATGAGGTTGTTACAATGTTCTTTGTTTAGTAGAATGTCATCAGTATGGCTTCAACGAAGCAATTAGGATTATCTGGGTTTATTTCTATTGCAATGGTATTTATAGGTTCTTCAGTTCTTTTTGATAAGTTTTTTTTTTAATTATGCACATAATTTTGTTTCAGCTTGGGTTAAAGCGTTGCTCTTTATTACCTTATTACAATAAAATAATATTACTATTTGATAGGATTTTTTCTGTACCGTAGAGATTTTGACGATAGCTTTTATATTATGAAACAGAAATCTGGAGATTTGCCAATAGATTTTTTTGAGCAAAAATAATGTACATATTTTTAAGCTCTTTACTTTTCAAGCTTGTTATTTAATTCTAAAACAAAGATTTTTCTTATCGAAAAAAAAAAATTCTTTCGACTCAAAATCTTCATTAAAATTTGATGAATTAAAATTTCTTCATCATTTTATTATAATTATATCTACCTTTAAAACTATTCAAAGTAATATTGGTGCATCGTAAAACTGTTTGTTCGTTATTTATTCATATTGAATAATCTTTGAATAGGTAATCCTATACCGCGGGTGCAATGGCTTCAGGGAGAGACAGTACTAGCAACATTAGGCGTGGGCGAAATTCAGCCGGGACCAACGAGGTCGTTGAACCTGCTGATAACTAATGCGTCGCGATCGCATTACACCGCCGTGTACACCTGTACCGCCGACAACACTCTGTTGGCTCCACCGCAGCGGACCACTGTACGGGTCGACTTATACCGTGAGTACATATACACAGAGTAATAAAATGTCTTTATTACCAGTATAAAACGTTATTTGTGTTCGTCATCTGCATTAATTAGAACTATTTATTTACTCTATGTAATAAATAAGATTTTATTAGACGTGCCGACATTGCATTGCTGGATCTCAGGTTGGTTCTAGGTTGTGGGTATTATTTCCTTTTACACCCTTTGCAATTGATGTTTCGAGAAAAGGGACAATGGCAGCACTGTGGAAAAACCTACAAATCCTTTATTCCTTTTAAATATTCCTGACCAATTTTAAAAACATTGTTCGATATTTTCAATCCAGCTGTGAATGCGATTGTCCTCGGATTAGATACGAGAATAGTGCTACTTTCTTATACACCTATGAACATATTCTACCAACTGCAATGGGTCAATACTGTATTTTTTAACCTCACAATAAGGTTTCCGAGGGATTACTCCTTGGTAGTAAATATAAAGAGTTAAAAGTAAATGCAACTATCATTCTTTTTATTAACAATTTTCCATGTACATTCCCCCTTAACCAAAATAATTGACAAATCTTAAGTACAAGGAAGTAACATAATCATATCTTATTTTTAATACATCTACCGGTGAATAGGTAACTAACACAACTGCGCTTGACACTGTTTAAAAAATGAAGACCTGAATAAATCGAATGTTCCCTTTTTTTATTTTATATAATTTATTTTAAAGGTTAGGTACAAAATTGTCAAATCAAGTCATGTTTAATACTTACATAAACAACACATAATTATCTAACTTGTTAAAAAATAAACTACTGTTATTATTAAATATTTATAGTAAAATAAATTGACACTTTACATGTTGAAAATGAAAAAATAAAATAATTACACGTTTCAAAATTTGTCACTAATTACATTATTATCATCATGCCGGTAATTATAATATTATTAAAATGCCATTAAAATATGTGTGCGATTCAAAAATAATGAAATTAAATCGAATGTAATATAACTATAATGTAACACATTGTACACAAATGTCCGCCGTGTACGTTAGAATAATAACTATCAAAGTAATGAATTTAAAATTGCTTTACGTGTTGTCCTATGGCGACACGTTTGGCCCCATTTCAAAATAAATGTGTCACGGACTGTACGCTTCCACTATAATATTGCCGTGGCCTAGGGGTTAATGTTTAATTACGTAGAAAGATTACGAAAATTGTTAACCCCCTCTTCCAGACGTCAAATTATGTATTGAAATTTAAGAAAAAAATTGAAATCTTTCGATGAGTCATCCAGATATAGAAAAGTTTATAATAAGTATTTATAACGACCGACAATTTAAATTCGTTACAGATATACTTGTATTAATGCGCGAAGAAATAACTTTGGAACCCTCTCCACGCAATAAGCGAATAAGATGGTGAAGAATAATTCTTAGGTTATCTTACAAAAATACAGCAAAATTTAATAATTATAATTGTATCACAACAATACTTCTCAATACACACTAGCTAATAATTTTTGGAAATATCACGATTCAATAATATTTTCTTCGTAATTTTTTAACATTTGTAATAATTATATATTAAATATGTGTTTGACGTTAGACGACAAATGCAGATTTATTAACCCTAGTTATATCGGGGCGGGTCGGGGAGGGGGTAGGGATCTTTATGTTAAAAAAAAAATACTGCATCAAGAGAAGAGGGTCGGAGAATACTTATTAAGATAACAATTATCTATAGTCTTGTCCATTACTATGTTAAAAAATTTCATTTTCCGACAGTACGGCCGCTGTCAGTTGAAATACTTTCAAGAGAACAGCCCCTGTCAGTTGGAAGGAAAGCAGAACTGTGGTGCAAGTCGACCGGTGCCCGACCACCAGCCACAATCACGTGGTGGTTAGGAGGCAAACAGATTAGCTCTGAAACAAAACAACAGGTAACCAACACGTTTAAATTTTGTTCGTGTATAAATGTTATTTAATTTTTTTTTTAATTATTCAATTCGAGAGAAGTAAAAAAAAAATCTAATATAATAATTCAAAGAAAATCTCTGGTAGTTCTAGATAGATTCAGAAAAACTTGATTTTATAGGTAATAGAGCAAATTAAATTTATTTAAATGTTTTATCTAGACCAGTGTTCCTCAAGGTGCAGCGTACAAGGGGACAATTCTGTCATATCAGGGGTGGGGGGGAGCAATGAGTTTTGAGCCTTTTAAAAAAATTAGCTAATATAGCTATTTGCCTTTCTTAGTTTTTATTTGTTTTTGAGGAGTATTGTATATAAATTGGATAGGTCGAGGGGGACATATTATTTTTTTTATTCAAAAGTGACACATTGATCCAAATAGGTTGGGAAACACTTTTCTGGTCTGTTTTATAGTTTTTCTCCAGTCAGTGCTTTTGTGTAATTATTAAATCATTAATAATTTTCATCATGAAACAAATCGAATTCCAAGTGTGAACCTGTAAATAATCTTCAAATAAACAGATGACATTTTTTCCACATAACAGATATCCTACAAAAAGATGGGAATGGAAGAGGGGAACGAAACGCAATCTTTATTGCAATGGACGCCATTAAAGGAGCACAATGGTAAAATTCTCGCTTGCAGAGCGGAACATACGAAATTTAATCAATCCAACATCGAAAGTAGATTGACCCTCAACATATACTGTGAGTGCATTCGTAATTTTACTTCATAACATCATCTCCCGGTCCCACATCATTGACAAAATTATAAGACTGTCATATCAAATCTCGTTTGTAAAATAAAGTTGATTCTCCTACATACAAAAATACAATGTTCTATTTAGCCTATAAACATACGTAGAATACGCTATGTTAAATTCGCATTCGCTCAATATGTTCATTACAGATTCTTCAATATTGTTAAAACGTAATTCGTAATATATTTAAAATATGCGAGTACAAATGTTCCAACATTTGCTGTTCGGTTTATGTTCACTGTTTAATCAAAATTTGCCACATTGAACAGATGTACCAATCGCTAGAATGCATCTCGGCTCGAAGATGAATCCGAATGATATCGAAGAAGGGGACGACGTCTATTTCGGATGCGACGTGGACGCGAACCCACCCGCCTACAAAGTAGTGTGGGAACACAACGTGAGTGAAACATTTCGAACTCTTCAGACGAATATTCGATATCTGTATCTATTCTAAGAAACATTTTTTTTCGCTTCAAATAGGTTATTCGATTTAGTTTTAGCTATGTTTAAGTGGAGTCTATTTACTTTTCAATAAAATTCAATTAAATCCTCTAAAATTGATAATACAGATCAGATAGTTGAGACTTGATACAGAACTACCAAATAACTAGTATTAACTGATAGTATAGGCGTTATTTCTTTTTGTATCTTTTGGTATCTCACAAACCATCCCCACTTCGCCTAAACCACACAATCGAATAATGACGTCATACTGCTCCAGCGCACATTCGCGTAAATTACGTTCGATAAATAATAATATTGTTTAGCTCCCAGTCTTAATCTTTTGCAATAAATTTTAGTTTTGAATTTCGAATATAAACTATATAATTTTCACAGGGTGTATTATTACAAAATAATCCATCCAACGGTGTCATACTAACGGGCAACACGAACTTGGCGTTGCGTAACGTCTCCCGACACCAAGCGGGCATGTATACGTGCACCGCTTCGAATGTGGAGGGCGACGGGAAGTCACCACCTTTACAACTGCAAGTCGTCTGTAAGTTGACAACGTTGTTTGCTAGCGTACTAAGAGAATATTTATTTACGGTAAGTCATTACGACTGAATGCCAGCTAGATGACATCACAGCGTCTGTCTTCTGCTCCCGACTATACCTGAATTAGTTTGCAACGTGTATAAGTGTTCCGGTATGAGGAATGGAACATTTAGTGAAATTACACTTGCCTTGATATCTTATGTCTCAACGCAATGAGTGCAATATGGTACCGTGTAAACATTCTCATTTTTATGAGCTACTCTATTATTCACAACGGCAGCGTACTATAAACCTGCTCGTGACACTGTTTTATTTTTTTCTACACAGTAAATACAGTGACATGCCTATAAGGCAAGCCCAAATACTTAAATGCAAAATTACGTAATAAAACTTACTATATGATGTAATTTTTTTTAAATCTCTTTCATTTAGCGAAGTCACGAAACGAGATGGTAAAAGTAAATAATTACATTTGACATTATTGTCTTTGTATGGTAATTCGAACTTTTTAACTGGTACGGTAGCACATAAGTTTTTTTTTTTTTAAAGGAACCCAATTTGTAATTGTTATCTCCCGCAGACAGGCCCGTGTGCCGACGGAGGGAAATTAAAATGATCGGTGCGGCGCTACAAGAGCCGTCGAGCGTCGAGTGCGAAGTTGAAGCTTACCCCCCGCCGAACACCTTCGAGTGGACCCTCAACAACTCCGCCGGCTCTAAAAAGGTTGATCCCGTGAGTGACAGATATTACTTTTGTGTTGTTATTCAACGGTTGACTTAAAGAATGTAAGGCAGGCAGCTCCTGAAACTTTGCTTTTTATTTCTTTCACTCATCTTTATGTTTGGTTTCGTGGATAATTATGATGAATTTTGATGCGGCGTTATTTTTCGACGCACCCATATAAATGTCCAAAAATATTTACTTCTATAACAAAAAGTTAATGTTTGCAAAGCACTGCTACATGTTAGTTATAGGCGCCTTGTTTTAATAAAACATAGAAGCAAACATTTCTCAAATTTAAATGGGATGAAACTTTCAAAGTTTCAAATGGCTGAACATGTTTTTGAAGTATAACTGAGGTCATCTCCAATTGAAATATTTTTCAAATTTAGGAAGTATATCAAAATAGCTTCTCTCGTTTGACAATGCCTATGCATTGTTGAAAGTAAACAAATATACAAATGGCTATAAAATCCCCCTTTGTGTCACATATTAAATAAAATATTGTGTTCTGCTTGCATTGTAATTTAATTACCTGGCGTATGTGGTAAAACCGTGCTAACGGATAATTGAATTTAAATTAAATTCCTAGGATCGGTTTTCGATTGACTCGACGGCTGGCAAATCCGTGTTCACGTACGTGCCGGTCTCTGAAACCGACTACGGTACCCTGGCGTGTCGCGCGACAAACTTAGCAGGCCAGCAGGTGTCGCCATGCGTGTACACTTTGCTACCGGCCACAAGGCCCGACCCGCCTACCAACTGTACGGTGTATAATCTCACTCACGACTCATTGGATCTCATGTGCTTGGCAGGTAATACATTCTTTTTTTAAATGTTGTGTCGATGAACATTGTTTTTAGATTATAACAACTGCATCGGAAGATATTCTTTTGCTTGTATATATTAAGGTCAATCAAAGGAGCACCCCCTTTGTACTGATTACACAATTCTTGTATAGTAACTAAGTATACTCGTCAAGATAAGTTAAAAAAGTTAACAGACTTATCTATTATGA
>DWQX01007506.1:0-10026 GCA_018245475.1 Pharmacophagus antenor | reverse complement strand
GATCAATACTCAGAATGGGAATTGCGGGGTTAAATCGCGTGGTGAGTGAACGTGTTAAAGTCGTGTAGATGATGAAAGAATCATTGACATTATATAAATATATATTTTTGAATATATGCAAGAAAACAGCGCGAACATAGCCGAGTGCATTACCATGTAAAATTGCCGAGTGACTTGGCGGGATTCCTTTTTGAATTTGCATATTACAATATATATATATAAAAAACGGAAAACATTAAGTGTTGAATAAATAACATTATTATAAGTAAATATATATTGTGTATAGTATATTTCATAAAAAATACTTAACTTGTGTTTTCACATTATATTTAAACATCAAAGGCTTTACCTGAAATTAAGAAAAAAAAACAATATAAAATATTTATAAAATACACAATATTTATGAAGTTATCGGAACGAATAACAAAACGATATTCATACATTACTTCGAGAAATCATACGTCTCACAAGAAAGTAAATCTTATGTGCAAATGCTTTAAGATTTACTTTCATTGTTAATGTCCGAAGTGGACCACCGCATTGATCAATGGGTTTACTACCTGGGTATTCCGTCAGCAGGCCCCGATTTAAACCTCAATTTAAGTGTAATAGTCGTTGAACACCCAAATTATCAGTTTCTTGGGATTTCGACTGCCTCCGTGACGCAGTGGTTTACTCTATTGTGATGCGAAAGACACGGGTTCGATTCTCGGGCAACAATAGTAGCGGAGACCGTATGGTAGTAGGGTTTTCCGAACCTGCCTGGTTAGCTACCACCATTAAGCGTGTCATCAATGTATACTTATGACAGTCAGGCACAGCCATGTTGTTATGGCGCCATATGACATCAAGACTGGTATCTAATCAAGTGGATTAAAGAATCTGTACCACCATTAACACTCCACTAATCATTTGACCATGAATCAAAACTGATACCTGTGTTACAAGGCAAACAATAAACCAATACGCCATTCTAAGTTATATATCATACTTATTGTACAATATATACTTATATAAGCAGAGTACATACACATTTTGTACCATTAATAAACCGTATGGAAAACTATCACGAACTCTCAACTCAGTAAGTAGGTCTCGGAGACCTTCGGAAGCAATTGCAAAGAGCCGGTGCACAGAAACATTTTCTTCGAGCCACCTATTGATTGTAAGAGCGATTTTCGCTTGCGTTCCACGTCACGTCCGCGACATTAATAAGTAGGCGCTACGCGAGTGCGTTGTTTGCATTCTCGTCCTTACGCGTGTGCGGATTGGCGAACACGTCCGTTAAATTTGCATAGAAATATGAACTTTACGCTTATACGCATAAATGTGTTTATTCGAGAAGTTACATGCGAATAATTTGATAAGGTACAAAAACCGTTGGAAGATATTCTTAATTTAAACCTGTTGATCTTTAAAATTTTTGTTGCATATCAATTTCAATAGTTATTCTTACAATTTAAAGCGTCTTATTTGCTAATCGTACAACCAAATAAATGGTTGGTAATACATGAATACAATATTACTATTACGAGTCTTAAAAGTTGCCCTTAGAACAAAAATATTTCGTAACATCACCCATACAAAAATGTTGTACAGACATCTCCCACCGATATCGTCGTTTCGTATAATATAGTATTTCTAAAGTCAAACAAAGAGGTCATATATTTACATATTTATTATACCTCTTTGCACTTTCATCGTCATTTACTAGATTGAGACGGATAGATTGGATTTACGGGACCCGTCATTTTGACGAAATGGCATTCGATAAAAAGTTCTAATACTAATACGTTTTTGACTTTTTTTTTAACATTTTTATAATACTTTACGCGAAACGGCAAATATATAAGAATACATATAATGTATTAATATAAGAAATTATTGCTAATGCGGCTATCATAAGTGAACTAAATTAATGGATACTTTTTTTTTTTAATTTTAACAAGCATAATATCAGCCCGGAAGCGAACTGTACAGAACTCATCGGTGTGGAGATCCTTGGGGGAGGCTAACATCAAGCAGTGGGCGCCTATCGGCTGATGATCACGATGACGATGAAACACTATGGAATCGGTTGCAGCCTGCGATATTTCCTGACCGACACGACTTGGGGACCTTCAAGAAACTTAAAGGTCAACAGCGCAGCTGCGACCCAAATTTAGCGGTTGTCTATAGGCGACGATGATCACTTTCCATCGCGTGAAAAGCTCACTCGTTCGCCTACTGTAGCGTTAAAAGTGTTATTTATATATATACTATAATTATTAAATACGTCAACAAAATAAATTTAATAAATTAAAAAAATTCCGCCAAGTGCGAGTCGAACTGGCACCACGCTGGGTTCCGTACCGATCAAAGTCCCCGAGGTGGGGCCGACGGGTCACGTTCTCCGTCCCGTTGACCACCTAGACGGTGTGGGCCTTGAAAGGGCCGAGAAGGGCCTGCTCTGCGAGAGTGGGAAAATGGAGAACCGTGGGGGTTTTAGTCAGCGCAAGTCCGACATAACCTGTCCTTGTACCCGCGAAGGCAGGCATGCGAGGCATTTCCACCAAGTAAAAAAAATGGGTTCCGTACCGATCGTAATTACAAAATAAAATAAGTCATGTTGGTAATAATTTCAAATCCAACTTTGCTTTTAAGCAATTGTTGTATGACAGCACCATCTTTGTGTTTATACTAGGACTAAAATCTAATTTGAATATTGTAATAACAAAGCATTGCTTAGTAACTATTAACAGTAACATTATATATTCTATGAAAATAAAGTAATAATAGTAATAGTATGCACGTTTCTTTAATAAGCAGCTACTTATCTTTTTGGCTTAAATTTTACCGATCGAGACCATTATCATGACAACAGCCCTAAAATGTTCGTTTGAAATATTTCACACGATACATCGACATTGATGCGAGATTGATTCGTATCACGTCAGCGTAAGTGAGATTAACGCGCGAATTCTATTTCACCGCATGCGTGACGCCATAGAAATGTTATTAATATGAGCGAATCGGTACACAGCTCGGTGCGGCTTAGCGCGGTTTTGTTGCCCCCTCATTGTTTGTTTACGTCGCGAGGACGAGCGGCGCGCTGCAAGTTATCGCTTATTATATGTTCGTTGATGACAAGCTGCGAGCGGACACGGCTGGTTGTTTTTTTTTTTTTTTTTTTTTTAATAAGGAAAGTAGGCAAACGAGCGAACGGTTCAGCCGACCTAGACGTTGGCGATCTTCAATAAAGGAGTGGGACCTACTGTTCTTTTAGCCGACATGATGTTTTCGTTTTCTAACAAGAGGCCGTAATCACGACTTCAGGACTAAGAGCGTACTTTGCGTATAGGAAACATCCTTAGGTAACACCAGACTTTTTTATGTACAAAGAGCTAAAACATTAGTTCAATTTTAGATGATATTAAATGACAATGCCTCCAGGAATATTTTGTCTCTTATATGTACGACTATCGGAACACAGCAATAATTATATGGCGGTATACTAACATGGTATAATTAGCAAGGCGTGTGCGATAGCAAAGCACGTTCGAAAAAACTTCATCACTACCCATCTTCATCTGATCCCTTTAACGAATCAGGTACTTCCGTGTGAAGAGGCAAGCCTAGTTCGAATATTGATATTATGCAAGTAACATGATATTAATAATTCAATCTGAGAAACTAATCGAAAATAAATTATCTTAAAAATTATCAAACGTAATTCATATGATTTTAAATCGCTCGAAACTTGTCACTTGGTGTGACTAGTTAGCGAATCGCTAACAAAAGGACGTAACCACATACAAATACAAATGGAAGTTTTTACAGTACTGCACTTCTATGAATTAACACCTACGTGCAATATCTATGTAAACTTCCCTCTCACTCGGTGCTACGAGACGTGATAAGGACGGAACGTTATTGAGCAGTCGGTGCAGGTGCGTCTAAAAGCGTATACAGGTAACGAAAATCATTGCACCGTGAGACTATACGTAAATGCGGTTATAGGTCTTAACCGTATTACATTTACAGTCTATATTGGCGTGTGTTAATATCGTTTTAGGTACAGAACTTATTGTCGGGGAACACTAAAAGGTGAGACTTAGGACAAAACCGTTATGCGATACCAGATAAGCATTTTAAATGTTTGAATTATATGTAATCTGACTATAAACATTTATAAACGTTTTCTTTATTAGTTTTAGTTGTTTTTAAACCATCCTCTCGACTATAACAGTTCATATTACGGCTTTTAATGTTTCGCTTGTTGAAATTTTTTATAAATAAAAGTCGTTTAAAATATTTCACCTGATCTAGGTTGGCGATAGTTAATGTATAATATATATAGGAATAATATATAGTCAGTGGTTTTTAGGAAAACATTTTAATATATATTTTTTGCAATTATATCAAATGTTGATTATATTACTGCCTATGTTTCGAATACATTTGTAGTGTACATCTAGTAGTGATGATTGTTTTCGAAATGTGTGTCACACGCTCACAAGGGGCCCGTTTGTCACTTTCAGGGGAGGCGCATGTTTAGATTAAAAATATAATTTTTAATCATACGAAATAATCATGACAATAGTTGTTTCTATTATTATTAATGTTTCGCGATAGACGACGAGTTAACCAATGGTGAGTTTAATTTTTTAAGAGGACTATAAATAAAAAATAAAGGATTCTCAAACTTAGCGGAAGACAAACTAAGGCTGATAAACTATGTTGTAGATAAATATCGCTGCGTCGTCTAATACTGAGAAACTTTGGTCATTTATTTCTGAAGTCCAAACGTTAGTATGCAAATATTTCTGTATTTGACATTGAACGTCACCGTGGCTTGCGAAATAACTTTGTATAATATAATAACATTTCGTGTATTCTAATCTGTCACGGTGTATAAACACCTTAATTATTGAGTGATTATTACTTGTTCTGTTTTTCATACACTTTGTCCTTTTTTTTTTATAAAATATTATTTTATATGTATTCTCATGGAAAATAATAAATATTTAATTTTTTTTTACTTGAAATGGATTAACGTTTGACCTCAGTTACAACTTTATATAACCTTGGGTATTTTGCGCGAGGCGTGAAGAAGCACCTTGCGGGTCGGCAGGTTGTGGGTGGTATTTGGACTCCACTTCCACTTAACATCAGGTGGAGTGGATTCATTTGCTCGACCTAAATATAAAAGACACAGCTGAAGTTAAGTGACAATGAGGCCGTAGACCGGTGTTTGTAAACCTATTTGGTCTTATGTTCCACTTTTGAGTAAATAATGTTTCTTTTCGCTCTCTACACCCTTGCAATTTTTATCCAATGCCCCCTAAAACAAATGAAAACCAAAAATTTTGTCAATTATATTAGCTTATTTTTTTTTTAAAGTAGCTAATTGCCCTCTCTATATGACAAAAGTGGCCCCCTGTGGAGCATACGCCCCACCTTGGGAAACACTGCCGTACACTGTAAAGGGTGCTCGCCCAGAATACTTCTGGCTAATATAAGTATGATGATTATTATTATTAACCACTACTACTCGTGTCGCATACGGATCGTACCCCCGTCCTTCGTATTACAATGGCCATTGCGAAAAGGAAGAATTGAAACTTTTTTTTTAAGTTGTATTAATTTGGTGCGATTTGCCTTAAGTAATCTTAATCTTACATATGGTCTGTGACGTAACAGCCATTCGTGTAATAAATAAATAACGGATGCAATTATAGTCGAAATGAGAACTAACGAGACCGCAACCGACTGTTACCGACGGAGGCAGATATTAAAAAAAATAATGTTTATTTTTAAATTTAGTTCTGACATGGCCGTGACAGCTGTCTGGCGGCCATTATCCGGACCGTAAGCGCGGAAGAGCAAATGAACCGTTAAAAATAACAATTTACCCGTGTTTTACACCCGCGGACCGTGTTTACTGGGCGAGTTTTTTTTTTTTAATTCATCCACCGAACTGGTTACGGTCAATTAATCGACGACAATCGTGGGTCGAGTGATTTGTTAGCTTATTGCTGTTTGTATTTGATTCGTGACGTCATCGCAGAGTTTTAATTACTCAGATGTATTAAATTCCATTGACTACGAATAATGTCATAGAGAATGCAATTATATTTTGCCGATCGTACGTGGAGTAAAATATTAAATGTAAATATAAATAACTTTTTGTTTAGCAAAAGTTTCAATAATAATGATAAATATATGCAAAATCGGTTATTTTCCACTTTTCGCACTATTATGGAACCGGCTACTATTCGATAAATTTAAAATCAAATTAAAAACAATTGCCAGTTATTTTATAATACTCGAAAGCCGGTGGTGAGTGACTAATACCTACTGTTCACATCGTTGCCTTTTAGTTTGTTTTGTTTAATTAATTTTGGTAAATTCACAAATCATATAATTTCAATGCGCTTATTGGTTGAGTCACTAATTTTTTTGATTTTGTGGGGCTTTGTGCGTGAGTATGGCTTTTGTGACGATTTTGAAAAGAGAGTAAGCGGCCATATACATCGCACGAGAGAACGAGAACGGAAGTAGTAGTAGATTTTATTCAAAACGTTTATCAGTAAAATTATTATAAAAGTATATAAGTATACGTTTTTATTTGCTTGAATCAAGGTGGTTGGTATGCAACGGACATGATACGCTGTGATATATACCTAAAGCATCTCATTATCGAAGACAAAAAAAGAATTAACCGCCTAAAAACATCGCCAAAACGTGGCATCCAATGTTTACACGTCACGCACAAACGGCCCTGAATTCGTTACGGTCGTACACGCTTTTAAAAATTAGGTTTACGATTGTATGCAAGAAATTGAGCGGTAGGCGGGCGGTGCAGTGGCCAATTTGATATCTAAACATTGCCATAGATTTGAGTCCAGCGTATTCGATTTAAGTGTAATCTATTTCTTGGGTATTATATGTCTTGTATATCATATTGGTACGTACCGCTAATCTCCAGTTAAGCAACTGTACAAACATTACATTTAAACTATCGTGGGGTAGATAGAGATAACATGAAAGAATACGCAGAAAAATAGTTTTCGCACGACACTTTAAAATTATTCTTAACGGTAAATGGATACCGCATGAGTTAATGCAATTTAATAATTTATTGGACTTTTTGCTTGCGCTGAAATTTTCATAATAATACCTCAAAAAAAAAAAGAACTATAATACAATAACACAATCTAGTTTAGAATGACCTATTAAATTTGGATACTACGTTTGTGGCGTCTGATATAAGAGTAATTATCCAAAAACTTTGTCATAAGCTATCTAAGTATGGTTCAAATGTCAACTAATATCAATATACACGCATGTTACTAATTACAACACGGTGTCAATTCGGCGTGGCCGTGAAACCTTCGCCGCGTTACGAAAGCGAAGTGTATAGGCGGTATTAATACTCTAGCTCTTTGTCCGAACTTGTTAGTCGGTTAGCTGTTAAATTTAACAAGGTAACTTGTTTCGTGTGCCGCGTTCGAATTAATACAGTATTCGCGTGGTGTTATGTTGTGGTGAGAAGAGCCATATTGGTTTAGGTAAGCAACTTAAGTATATTGCTAGCGACGCGATAGTAAATAATAATTACAGTGGATAATATTAACTTTTAATAAATATTAAGATGGGTTATCAAACGGGCAGCCCCACCGCGCCCACCGGCGCTACGTACTTTACACGGAGGACTACCCCCACCGCCATTAGTCTCGCACACGAGCCGGTAGCACGCGCAGCCGCTGACCGACCCATTTCACTTTAAGAAAAAGTTTCTTTCATTTTTCAATCGCTCATAGATATCGTCCATTTGATGGTAATATTAATAACCCACCTTAATTCGGTTAAATAAAAAAATTACTTGTAATCTTTTTTTTTTATTTTACTTAAAAATTATACGGCAAAAATTCACTACGCTCTTCGTTCTTTAACTCAAAATGGCCGACTTCCTCACTTCATAAATCAATTTAACAACTATACTCGTGTACAAAGTCTTAAATATATTAATCATATTAGCGACTTAATAATCATACTCAAAATTTATTATTTGAAAATTATGAAGATAAATAAAATAAAATAAATTTAAATATAATTTCAAAGTATGGTTGATAAGTGATGATGAATATGATGGCACATACTTATAACAATGTGGTTCGCAGCCAATATTAGTTTGCATGAAACTAGAATACTGTTTATTTTTTATTCACACTATCGGCTGGTAGGGTATAAATACCTTTTCCGCATACTGGCGCCTATCTTTTAATTGAAACACTGTCCATATTATGATTTTAAGTCCTCCTTTTCGTTGTAAATATATTATTTACATATTTTCTAAAAAAAAATCATATTTTTCATATTTCCTAAATTGTCGCTGAGCAGAGCTCACGATTTTATCCGCCGCAAATATGTTAAAGATGGGTCGCGTTAACCTCAATTTCACGTGATGTTAAGTTGACGATAAAGCGGTAGATGTCGAAGTGTGCTCAGCTGGCGGAACGCACCAACACTGCTTTAAGGCAGCTTGATATTGAGGGTGGTACTTAGCCGGGAGAGTTTGAAAATTCATTACGTTTCGGCATCTTAGTTACAATGCTAGTGGTAAACCATTGCGCGGAGACAGCTCCTCACAGCGAAGCTTGATATTGTATGTATCGTTGCTAAATAATTTTATTACTTATAACTTTTTTAAACGGAAAAATGTAAAAGGTTGTCTGGAAGAGACTGCTTTCAGCATTAAGACCGCCTTTTGCACTGCTAACGTATTCTTTTACTTCGCTCTATTTGTTACAGGTACTTTCTTTTTATTTTGTTTCACGAGTATTGTATTTTCTTCTTGTTATGCAATAAAGACTATTATGTTCTAAAATGTATTAAGGTACTTTTACACGGACTAGCTCAAGTAGCAAATATTTTAAGCAGGTCAATTAACATTTGTCTTGTTAATGGCTTTTAAATTATAACGTATTTTATTGTTATTAATTCACGGCATAAAATCGCTTCAAATATTACACTAAAAACTCGAGTCGGATTGCGTAAATCTTCACAAAAACACCGTGAGATCTCCCCGCAGACTGCCGCTGAATACGTTTCGTCCCACCTGCCTCCGTTGGCTTTGTACGAAGTATTTTTATTATTTAAACTTAAACAATAGAATACGGACAAGAACGGAATGATTCATTATTTACGATCGACAAAGTTTATTTGGGACGAGAGTAATATAAAAAGAGAAATTGAAAGGCTTCCGAGCGAGATTTAGATACTGAATACTTGATTTAAACGAAAGTTGTTGTCGGTAATATTCGATAATTACAGTGCAGTGTTGTTGCTAGATGACGAGGACCAATTATTCATATCTGATATTACAAAAGTCTTGTTTGTGTGGGTTGCGCGGTATGCATATAGTTTGTTCAGCTACGTGTAAAACGCGCGGAGAATGTAGAAGAAATCAGTAGGTTGGCTAGGATGCAGTAGAACATACAATATATTAAAACTTACAATCAAAGTCTTATATATTAGAATTTTCTATCATCAGTCGCTACTTGATAGATATTGACTGCTACTATTGTGATGGGAAAAATAAGGAAGAAGAGGCGATGCAAAACTTGGGAAGTCATGGCTCTGCAACGTAAGGGAGTAGATTGGTTTAAAACACTCTTAGTAGAATACTGACTGCTGTTCGAGTAATGGATAGTCGAGTGTAGAAAAGCAGAAAAAATCTACTAAATATTGGGTATTTATTTAGTCTTCCATTCTTAAAGTTCATTTAAGTAAGCACACTTTTGAAAATTAGTATTAAGAAGAGGTTATTGGAGACTTGGGAAATCGTGGCTCTCCAACGTAAGGGAGTAGATTAGAATAAAACAGTAGTCGAAGAATACTGATTCCTGGTCGTGTAATGGAAAGTCAAAAGGAAAAAATTTTCACTAAATATTAGGTGATTCTTTAGTCTTCCTTTCTTCAAATTCATATAAGTAGCCACCCAAAGGGCATAATTTGGATAAGTAAAATTATTGCTGTTTA
>DWQX01007505.1:0-10027 GCA_018245475.1 Pharmacophagus antenor | reverse complement strand
GTACAGCTCCTGCAGCGCTGCGGACTCGGTCATGGCGGCAACCACGGGAATGTCCACCTTCGGCGCTGCCGGGGCGGGCCGGTTGACTGTGTTGAACACCCACAGCCCGCCGCCGGCAAGGACCAGCAGGGTGAGGATCACCAGGGTGGCGATCCAGGCACGACGGCGGGACTTCTGCCGGGCGGTCCGCTCACGCTCCGGAGCAAGGCTTAGGGGCAGCGGCTCAGCCGCCGCGGGCTCGTCCGGCACCAGCGCTGCCGCCGTTGGTCCGGCGTCGGCCTGGTAACCGTTGGTCGCGGCGAGCCTGCCTGTGGGGGCGTCGTCGAGGAAGCTGGCGCCGGTGGCTGCGAAAGCCTGTGTTTCGGGAGCCGGAATATAGTCGTTGGGATCCGTGGAAGCCTCGGATGCGGGCAGTGCAGGAACCGGGATACCAGCCCGTGCCGCCCGGAGCGCGCGCCGGAACGCGGCGGCATCCTGGAACCTGTCTTCACGGTTCTTCTGCAGGGCCTTGCCCAGGACGGAGTCCAAGGCAGGTGAAACCTGTGGGTTCAGGCTGCTGGCCGGTGGCGGGATCTCCCGTACGTGCTGGTAGGCCACGGACACGGGACTGTCGCCGACGAACGGAGGCCGGGACGTCAACATCTCGAAGAGCAGGCAGGCGGCGGAGTACAGGTCGCTGCGCGCATCCACGGTCTCGCCCCGCGCCTGCTCCGGCGACAGGTATTGGGCCGTTCCCACCACTGCCTGCGTCTGGGTCATGGTGGCGGCCGAGTCCGCGATGGCCCGGGCAATGCCGAAGTCCATCACCTTCACGGAGTCAGTACCCTCGCAGTACATCACGTTGGCCGGCTTGATATCCCGGTGCACAATGCCGGCCTTGTGGCTGTACTCCAGTGCGGAGAGGACGCCCAGGCAGTAGTCGATGGCCTGGTCGATGGTCACGTTGTTGGTCCGGATGAGCTCGCGGATGGTCTTGCCTTCCACGAATTCCATGACGATGTAGGGAACCCGTACGTCTTCCATGGAACCGTCGGGAACCAGGTGTTCCCCGGTGTCGTAGATGGCGACAATGGACGAGTGGTTCAGCGCCGCCACAGCCTGGGCTTCACGCTTGAACCGGGCCTGGAACTGGGGATCACGGGCCAGGTCGGGGCGCAGCAGTTTGATGGCGACAGTGCGTCCCAGCCGGGTGTCGGTGCCCCGGTATACGTCCGCCATCCCGCCGCGGCCGATGAGGTCGCCCAGTTCGTAGCGGCCGCTGAGGACACGCTGGTTATCCACCGGGAGGCTGTCCTCCCGGTGCATCGGTGTGCGCGATGACTCGTTCACTGTCAATCCTGACCGCTATTGCTGGCAGACGGGTGGTGTTCCAGGCTGCTGGCCCGGCCCACATTCGGGCAGCAGTGACGTGGCCGTGGGTGCCGCCACTGAGGACGTGGTGGGTGCCGGCGTCGGGGATGTCGGCGGGGAAGTCGTCGTCGGGGCCGGCGGTGGAGCCACTGCGTACGTCACGGTGATCGGTGTGCCCACTTCCATTTGTCCCGATCGGGACAGGGCAATGACCGAATTGGGTGCAGAGTTCGCGTCAACCTGCTGCTGTACGGTGACATCGAGGTTTAGAGTCGAGAGTTCCGCTTGAACTGTGCGGAAGTCCCGCCCAAGGTAGTCGTTGGGGTTGACATTCACCGTCGCCGTTGTGGGTGTCGGCGTGTTCCGGGTGGGCGTCGGCGTGGCGGACTGGGACGTCCTGGTGGGGCTGGCGCTGGTTGCCGGCGGGCTGCTCGACGGGGCGCTGGACGTGGCGTTGTTGGAGGGGAAGAGGATTCCCTGCTGATTCAGGAAGAACCCAACCAGGGCGAACAGGACCAGCAGGATCAGCGCGATCAGCGGCCAGGTCCAGGGGCTGCGGCCCTTGCGCTCGGGCTCATCGGCGGGCTCGTCGTCGTACGTTGTGTCTTCCGGAACCCAATTGCGCTCGGCGGCCAGCGCGTTCGCGCGGGCCAGCGGGCTCTGCGTGCCGTCCGCGTTCGCGGCGGCTGCACCGGCGGCGGCACCTGCGGCCGCGCCCGCGGCGCCGAGCACCGGGAGGGCGGACGTGGCGGTCGGCGAGGAATCGCGCGAGGCGCCAATGACGCCGGTGGGCGCCGTGGCGGTGTCGACGGGGGCGGTGATCGGGCCGGTGTCGGCGTCGAACAGCAGCATGCCGGGAACAGCGGCGCGGGCTGCGTTGATGTCACCGTTGCGGATGGCCTCGGCGGCTTCGGCCAGTTTGATGGCGTTGGCGGGCCGGTCTTTGGGGTCCTTGGCCAGCATGGACATCAGCAGGGCCCGTACCGGCATGGGCAGGGACTCGGGCAGCGGCGGCGGAGCGTCGTTGACCTGGGCCAGGGCGATGGCGATCTGCGATTCGCCGGAGAACGGGCGGTGGCCGCTAAGGCACTCATAGCCGATGACGCCGAGCGAATAGATGTCCGAAGATCCCGTGGCGGTCTGGCCGGTGGCCTGCTCGGGGGCGAGGTACTGGGCGGTGCCCATCACCTGGCCTGTTTGCGTCAGCGGAACCTGGTCGGCAAGGCGGGCGATGCCGAAGTCGGTGACTTTGACACGGCCGTCAGGGGTGATCAGCAGGTTGCCCGGCTTGACGTCGCGGTGCACCAGGCCCTGGGCATGAGCGACGGCGAGGGCCCGGGCGGTTTGGGCGATGATGGACAACGTCCTGTCCGGGGACAGCACCTGCTCGTGCTCGATGATGCTGCTCAGCGGCTGGCCGGGGACCAGCTCCATGACCAGGTAGGCCGAGCCCTCCTCCTCGCCGTAGTCGAAGACGTTGGCGATGCCGACGTGGTTCAGCAGTGCGGTGTGGCGGGCCTCTGCGCGGAAGCGCTGCAGGAATCCGGGGTCGCCGGTGTATTCCTCCTTGAGCACCTTGATGGCGACGATGCGGCCCAGGACGAGGTCCTTGGCTTTCCAGACTTCCCCCATGCCGCCGATCGCGATCCGTGTGGTCAGCTGGAACCTTCCGCCGAGGGTGATTCCGGTTGTAGGCCTCACTTATTCAACACCGCCTCAAAAATTCTCTTCGCGTTCGGACTGGTCAGCTGTGCGCCGGTGGTGATGTCTACGCCTTCCATGACGATCGTGACACCCACTTGCGGGTTGTTTGCGGGGGCAAAACCGGTGAACCACGAGTTGTTAGTTCCGTTGCCAAGCTCCGCGGTGCCGGTCTTGCCGGCAACCTGGACACCCGGGACGGCCGCACGGTTGGCGATGCCTTCGCTGACCGCGCTGACCATCCATTCGGTGATCTGGTTGGCGATCGCCGGCGTGGTGGACGTCCGCAGCTGCTCCGGCTGGGGCTCGTCGATGACGCGCAGGTCCGGGGACCGCAGCGTCTTGATCAGGTTGGGCTGCATCTGGACGCCGTCGTTTGCGATCGCTGCAGTCATCATGGCGACTTGCAGCGGCGTGGCGCGGACGTCCTTCTGGCCAATGACCGACTGTGCCAGGCCCGGGGCGTCCAGGTCGTCCGGGAACGTGTTGCCGCGGGCGTAGTCCAGTTTCAGCTGGTCTCCCATGTCCTGGCCGAAGCCGAACTTCTCCGCCTGCTCGGCGATGGCGTCACGGCCAATGTCCAGGGCAATGCTCGCGAACGGCGTGTTGCAGGACTGTTGGAGTGCGAACGCGAAGCTGGCCGTGTCCCGGGTGTAGCAGTTGCCGCCGGCGTAGTTGGGCAGCCGGTACTGGATGCCGTCGAACGGCATTTCGGCAGGGTTGGGAAGCTCGCTGTCAGCGTTGTACTTCCCGGAGGCCAGCGCGGCTGCGGTGTCAACCAGTTTGAACACGGAGCCCGGGGCGAGCTGTTCGCCGGTAGGTCCGCTGACGCTCTGGTTGATGTTGATTCCCGGCACCTTGAGCAGTTCGTTGATGTTGGCTTGCGAGGCGGCGAGATCCTGGGTGGCCACGAGGTTCGGGTTGTAGGAGGGCTTGGAGACCATGGCCAGGATGGCTCCGGTCTTGGGATTGGTGACTACGATGGACCCGCGCTGGCCGTCCGGGATCAGGTCGTAGGCGAGCTTCTGGAGTTCGGGGTCGATGGTGAGTTCCACGGACGCGCCCTTGGGCTGGTTGCCAAGGAACAGCTGCCCCACCCGGTCCAGGAACAGCTGGTCCGAGTTGCCGGCCAGTTCGGCCCCCATGGCCTGTTCCAGGCCGGTGGCGCCGAAGTTCTGCGAGAAGTATCCCGTGATGCCGGCATACAGTTCCGGCTGCGGGTACGTGCGCTGGAACGCGCAGGTTTCCGAACCGCTTTCAACGGACTCGGCCACAGCGGATCCGCCCACAATGATGGCGCCGCGGTCGTTGCAGAAGTTCTGCAGGACAGCGCGCTGGTTCCACGGGTTCGCCTTGAGCTCGTCCGCGCCGATCACCTGGACGTAGCTGATGGCGCCGAAGATCAGGGCGAACATGGCGATGGCCGCCACCCACGAATGCCGGATTGCCTGGTTCACAGGTGTTTCACCGCCTCGGTTGGAGTATCAATGCCGGTTGCTTCGGGTCCTTTGGACGGTGGCAGCGGGGTGGTGTCCACTGGGCCACGTGCCGTGTGCGAGATCATCAGGAGCAGGCCCACGATGATCCAGTTGGCCAGCAGCGACGAACCGCCCGCCGCAAGGAACGGCGTGGTCAGGCCGGTCAGCGGGATCAGGCGGGTTACGCCGCCGATCACCACAAAGCACTGCAGCGCCACGGCGAAGGACAATCCGCACGCGAGCAGTTTGCCGAAGGCGTCCCGGGTGCCGAGCGCCGCGCGGAAGCCGCGGGTGAACAGCAGCAGGTACATCAAGACGACGGCGAACAGGCCGATCAGCCCCAGTTCCTCGCCCAGGGAGGCGATAATCATGTCGCTGTTGGCGAACGGGACGAGGTCCGGGCGGCCCTGGCCGAGTCCGGTGCCGACCAGGCCACCGTTAGCCATACCAAAGAGGCCCTGGACGATTTGCAGGCTGCCGCCGGGGGACCGTCCGTACACCTCCTCGGTGAAGGCGTTCAGCCAACCGTAGATGCGTAGCTCCACGTGCGAGAAGACCTGCGCCGCCACGAAGCCGCCGCCGGCGATGAGGGCCAGGCCGATCACCACCCAGCTGATCCGGCTCGTGGCCACGTAGATCATGACGATGAACAGGCCGAAGAACAGGATGGACGAGCCGAGGTCACGCTGGAAGATGAGCACGCCGATGCTGACCAGCCACGCGGTGATCATCGGGCCCATGTCCTTGAACCGCGGGAACTGCAGCGGCCCCACCTTCCGGCCGGCCAGCAGGATGAGGTCACGGTTGGAGGACAGGTACCCGGCGAAGAAGATGGCCAGGGTGATCTTGGCGACTTCGCCCGGCTGGAAGGTCATGGGGCCAAGCCGGATCCATACCCGGGCGCCGAGGATCTCGCCGGCACTGATGCCCGGAACGAGGGGCAGTATGAGCAGGAGCGCACTCGCCGCGAGGGAGATGAACGTGAACCGACGCAGGATCCGGTGGTCCTTGAGGAACCAGATCACGGCGATGGCCACCGCCATGGCGATGAGTGTCCAACGCAGCTGGTTGTTGCCAGTGTCCTCCCCGGGGGCGTCCAGGCGGTGGATCATCGCCAGTCCTATGCCGTTCAGGGCAACTACCAGCGGAAGTATTACGGGATCGGCATATTTTGCGCGGAAGCGGAGGACTCCGTGGAACACCAGCGCGGCCACGGCCAGGAGGCTGGATTGGAACCAGAAGTCGGAATCGAACGCCTTTTCCTGGTCGACCCCCACGAGCATGTTCGCGCCGATACCGACCGCGAGGGCCAGGATGAGCAGCGCAAGTTCCACGTTGCGGCGGGGCTTGGGTGTGGTGCTGAGCTGGCTCATTGGCCCCCCTCGCAGGTGACAGTGGGAGTAGGTGAGGGCGACGGGCTGGCCGCGGCGCTGGCAGGAGCCTCCGTCGGTGCCGGCGACACGGGCGCGGCGGAGCCAGTGGGCGACGGGGCCGGCGCGGTGGGCGAGGCGGTTGGTGACGCGGACGCCGATGGCGGGCATTCCTCTTCCGGCGACGTGGTGCCGGTCAGTTCGAGGTTCTTCACGATCCGCTGCGCGTCGTAAAGATCGTTGGCGGGAACGGTCTGCCGGACGCGCTGCTGGGAAAACGGCGGCAGGGAATCCATCCGGATTTCGGTGACCGCTTCCAGGCTTGACAGCTGGATGGGCCCGAGCCGCTGGGAGACGCCGTTGTAGATGGCCACGCGGGAATCGAACTCACCGATGTAGTAGCGGGTCTGGGTCCAGGCGTAGCCCAGCCACAGCGCGACGGTGAGGACCACCAGGATGGCGGCAGCGATGGACCAGGTGACCCACCGGCGCGGCTTCAGCGGCACAAGGGTTTCGTCGTCCTCGCCGCTGGCCGGTTCGGCCTTGTGGGTGAGAAGGGTTGCTGCGCGGCGCGCGACGGTACGTCCGGCAATGGTGGGGATGGAGCCGGACTCGGCAGCAGTGGCTGCGGCGCCCACAAGTTCGTGCGGCCGCGAGGAAAGCTCTTCCCTCAGGACTTCGGCAGTCAGGTGTTCGCCCAGGTGGGGATCGGTGGAGTTGGGCTCCACGACGCTGGAACCGTGCCGCTTTGTGCCGGATTCGTTGTCGGCATCTGAATCATCCGCTGCTTCCGCAGCAGCGGGCTTTCCTGTGGGCTTGGGTTCAGCGGCCGCAGCAGGCGCGCCGGGAGCCTCTTTCGCCTTCCCGTCATCCTTGGCACTGGACTTGGTGGCCGGCTCCTCAGCCGCGGCAGCGGACTTGGTACCCACCACAGGAGGGATGATTTCGACGGCGGCGGTGCTGACGTCGTCGGGCGTTTCTTCGACGATTTCCACCATGACAACGGTGACGTTGTCCGGGGATCCCGCTTCGAGGGTCAGCTCCACGAGGGTTTCCACGCACTCGCGCAGGTCCTTCGTTTCCTTGACTGTGCGCTCCACGGCATGCCCGGCGACGTAGTTGAGGCCGTCCGAGCAGAGCAGCCAGCGGTCGCCCGGCTTTACGTCCAGGGTGTCGAGGTCGAGCTCGGGGCTGGCGTCCACATCGCCCAGGACCCGCATCAGGACGTTTTTGTGCGGGTGGCTTTCCGCTTCCTCGGGTTTGAGCCGGCCTTCGTCGATGAGCCGCTGGACGAACGTGTGGTCCACGCTCACCTGCTTGAATTCGCCGTCCCGGAGCCGGTACGCGCGGGAGTCGCCGATATGGGCGAAATGCAGTTTTCCTTCGGCCAGCAGGAGCGCGGTGACCGTGGTACCCATGCCTGCCAGCTTGGGGTTGATGTGCACCAGCTCGGACAGGAGGGAGTTCGCCGTCTGTATTTCGTCCGCGAGTACTGTGCCGGCGTCGCCTTCGTAGTCGGCGCGGTCCAGGTGGATCATGTCCAGGACCGTAGCGGCGGAGGCGACGTCACCGCCCGCGTGGCCGCCCATGCCATCGGCCACAACGGCCAAGTGGCGTCCCGCGTAGGCTGAATCGTCGTTCTTCGCCCGGATCCGGCCCACATCCGACCGGGCGGCGAAGCGCATGATGAGGGGCCGCTCCGCGGGTGGTTGCCCGTTTGCGGTGTTCTCAGGGACAGCCACGGCTACGGCCTCAATTCAATGACCGTCTTGCCGATTCTCACAGGAACGCCTGGCTCCACGGGCAGGGCACGGGTAAGTTGCTGGTCCGCCAGGTACGTTCCGTTGGTCGATCCCAGGTCCTCAATGAACCAGCGGCTGCCCTGCGGGAACAAGCGGGCGTGGCGGCCGGAGGCATAGTCGTCCTCCAGGACCAGGGTTGCCTCCTGGGCCCTTCCCAGCAGGATCGGGCTGGCGGCCAGGGGAACTGACGTTCCCTTCAGCGGCCCTTCAACCACCACCAGCTGCCGCGCCTGCTGCTTGGCCGCCGGCGGCGGTGTCTCGGCGAGTTCCGGGTTCTTGCGCACCTGGCGTGCGGTGGGCGCCCCTGATGCTGCCTTGCGGCCCACCATAAGGTCGCGGCGCATTGCCGAGACGATGCTGAAGATGAGCACCCACAGGAGCAGCAGGAAGCCAAACCGCAGTGCGGTGATGGTCAGGTCGCTCATGCGTGGCCACCGGGGCTGGCGGGAAGCAGGCGGAAGATGATCTTTGTCCGTCCCATCGTGATGGTGGAGCCGTCGGTCAGTTCAGTACTGCCGGAAACCCGCTGCCCGTTCACGTAGCTTCCGTTGGTGGAGCCCATGTCCACGGCGCTGGAGACGCCGTTGACGGTGCGGATTTCCAGGTGACGGCGGGAAACGCCGGTGTCCTCGACATGGATGTCCGCCTCGGAGGACCTGCCCAGCACGATGGACGGAGCATTCAGTGAGTAGCGCTGGCCGTCGATGTCCAGCACGGGCTGGAGCCGGACCGGCTGCCGGCTGGGGGCTGCCGGAACGTTTGGCCGCGCGGGTGCAGCGGCGGCGGGGGTGCCCGTGGACTTCTCCGTGGAGGAGACAATCTCGAAGTCGCCGGCGCGCAGCTCGGTATCTCGGCGGAAGGAAATGCGGACGGGCCCCTGGAGGGTGTAGCCCTGGCTCCGGACGTGGTTGATCACCACGTCGCAGAGTTCTTCGGCCAGCGGGGTTCCCCATTCCTGCGCGCGCCTGAAGTCATCCTCGCTGAGCTGGACGTCAAAGACGTTCGGTGCCAGGGTGCGTCCGGTGGTGACCGTCAGGGCCTTGTGGTCAACCTCGCGGCGCAGCCTGCTGGCAATCTCCACGGGTTCAACCTGGGCCTTGGATCCGGTGGAGAAGACGCCCCGGACAGCCTTTTCAATGCCGCGTTCAACTTTGTCCAGCAGGCCCATGGTTCTTCTCCTTTCTCCCCGGATTAGGGGCAAGTTTGATTCCGGACCTTTGCCCGGGATTGCGGTTCACAAGCCACGAGTGCGCCTGCAGGGAGCAGTCGCGCCTACAACCGATACTACTGGGCAGGCCTGTGAATGACCTTAATCAACAACGGCCCGCCGCCCGGAAAAGTTCAGGTTCCCGGTGCCTTGGTGCGCGGTTTTGCGGCCCGTGTGGCGGACTTAACGATCCGGTTTCGGTCGTTCGTGGAGGGTTCCGTTAGGTGTTTCGGCGCCCAATTGGTGTTTTGCGGCATCTGTCCGTTATGCTTGATCTCGCTGCTTTTACAAGGCTTCGGGAAACCGGCCAGGGTAAAAGAAGTTGCGCGCGAGTGGCGGAACGGCAGACGCGCTGGCTTCAGGTGCCAGTGTCCGAAAGGGCGTGGGGGTTCAAATCCCCCCTCGCGCACGCAATGGAAGAGCCCCGGTCTTAGGACCGGGGCTCTTTTGCGTTTGCCGCAAATCTGTCCGGGGCCTGTTTGCAGATCCCCGCGCACAAGGCGGTGTCCCGCGGACAAGCTGAGGATTCGTTAGCCGGAGGCCCGGGCGGAAGCCTTGAACCGGCGTCGGGAATTTGCCAGGTGGGCGCGCATTGCGGCCGCGGCTGCCGGCTCGTCGCCGTCGGCGATCGCGTCCGCGATGGACCGGTGCTCCTGCACCACCTGGTCGAAATGGTCGCGGGCATAATGTTCGACGCCGGTCATCAGCCGGGTGCGCGGCATGGCGATCATGGTCTGCCCCAAAGCAGCGAGGCAATCGGAGTAGTACGGGTTGCCGGACGCCGCGGCTACCGCCCGGTGGAACTCGAAATCGGACTTCATGGCGTGCGCAGGGTGCCCGCCGCTGGTGGTGAACTCCTCCAACGCCGCATTAACGGCGCGGAGCTGACGCTCGGTGTGGTTGCGGGCGGCCAGTGCTGCCGCCTCGGTTTCCACGCCCATGCGGAACTCCAGCAGGTGGAGCCGGTCTTCCGTAGTGGCCACGGGACGGGCCCCCGGGGCTGCCGAGGGCCCATCTGTTGGCGGTGTGAGCGCGAAGCTGCCGCGGCCGCGTTCGGTTTCCACGAGACCCTCGGCCTGGAGCCGGGTCAGGGCTGCGCGCACGACGGTGCGGCTGACG
>DWQX01007504.1:0-10029 GCA_018245475.1 Pharmacophagus antenor | reverse complement strand
GCGTTCACTAGTACATACATAGAATGTAGCAAGTCTTTGAAGGGTTAACTTTTATATCACAAATTTGTTATTCATTTTCATATAAATTTTACTATTATAATTTATACCTTACTTAATTATAGGTGTAATTATTTTGCAGTGATTTTTAATGTTGAGTATATTGAACACCTTATTAAATATCATTAAATGTTATCTGATTATATCATTCGAAAATTAGTATGTATAGTAACATTTCATAGTGTATTAATTATTATACTTAAGAAAGATATAGTTGATGATACATACGTTACAGTGTTGCGATACTGAATTTTATTTCGAACAGTATTATATTTATCATTATTACCAAATAAACACTGTGTTGTCAATTATGACTTTTAATTATTTCAACTAAAATTCATAAGAATTCAGTTATATTTGACGACTTCCTAGATTTTTTTTAATAATTTCATATTACTATTAATAATGTAGTATATGCCGTATAAAACAACTGGATGTATGGAATATCGGCTACCTTTAAAATTTTTAAACTTCCGCAATCTTCATACATTGTAAGTGAAACTTATCCCGGTCTCTGTTGTATAAATATTTACATGGTCTGCCTCGATGTGCACCGCGACCGCGACCGACGCACCTCGCGCCGGAACGTCGAGGAATATTAAGTATGGTACCTTATAAATATTTACGCGATGTAGACATGAAAAATTTTTACTTATAATATATCAATTTGTCAACTGCTAGAAGCATCTAGTATCTAAAATGATGAATAATTAAGAGTCATAATTAATATTTTCATTTATATTGCTTCAATACTGTTGCTTGTTTAAAATTATAAAATACGTATACCGTTTAATTAATGTAAATAAATAAGGACATTTAAGCATGTAGTGTTAAAATTTAAAATTGGGTATTTGGTCACATGAAATGTGTATTTTTTTTTTAATAAAAACAATGCAATCATAAAACGTTAAATAAAGCTATATTAAAACCTTTTAAATTTTTGTGTCAACGTACAATTTAAAAAAAATCCCACCAGCACCACTTGTTATTTAACATAAAAGAACAATAAAATAAATATCTTGTAACCACATACATTTTTGTGTCTAACAGCACCCCCCGAGCTTGAAAGACCTAACCGCACTGCATTCCGAGCAGCTTATTAACGCGCCGCAATTCTACCGGACTGGTAACATAACTATTTCCACAGGGCAACGCTTCCACTGACAGCTGAGACTGCGAACATGACGCAGGCCAACTCCGCGCTGTCGATACACGACCAGCACCTCTCCCAATGCATACAGTTGAAGCAGAATTATCTCAATAGTTCGACGACAAATATTTATCAAAGTCTCGCGTCAAATTTCCAAAGCCCTATCGGGGCGTCGCGGGTTTCCGTAGACGATCCGTTGTGCAGGAAGACGGGCGAGACGGAAATAATGTTCGCCGACCAGCCCGAAAACGATGTTGCGCTGCAATCGCCGCAAGTTAGGAATGCTAACTGCGAGTGCGGCCTGTGCCCTAAGCCCGAGCCTAGGGACAACAACACGCTGAGCGATCTGCAGCGGTCCGTGGCCTCCAAATGCTCGTGCGACGCGTGCAACTCCAACGGCGACATACTGAGCTACTACAGGAACTGCTCCAACCAGAACCAAGATACGGGTATCGTTTACTGTGATAGTTGTAAAAAGCAAAAGATATCCGTGTCCAACTTCAGGGCTTTGCAGATTGCCAATCGGCTGCGGATATCCGACTCCGACAAGCTGGAAAACGGCGGCACCTCCGACGAGGACCTGTGCAGGAAGATCGACTTGAGCTTAGGCATGGAGGAGAGGAGTTACGAGCACAGGAAGAGGCACAACAGGCACAGCTCTGACACGGTCACGGCGGGGATAGATCTGAGCCAGTTCTGCCAGTGCGAGCTGGAGAAAAGGAAGACATCTTCCGTCGATGAAATATTCAAGATGGTGGAGGAGGTGAGAGACGGGAAAGAGCTAACGGACGAGGAGACGAAGATCAGCCAGCGGCAGAGAAGCCTCTCCGATAGTCAGCGGGACAAGGCCAAAGTGGACAGCGAGAGTATGTTCTTTTAATTTTTATTAAATAATTTTCAAGCTACCAAAAATCTATGGGTGGGTGTACTTGATGGTAAATGCAACTACAATATTAATAACGAATTAATTGTATGCCAGTGACAACTAGATCACGGATTTAATTTATATTTAATCATAATTGTGGGTTCATTTCCGAGGCCACACGAGTAGTGGAGTTTACCGGTACGAACCGAACATAGTTTGTGTTCTAGCAGTCATACATTCCTCAATCTCTCTAAACATCATTTGAAATAGAGATCAAATGTGAACCCATAGTTAATTAACAATAAATAAGAAATATACTAAGAATACTTTTAATCTGTCTAGATATATATCGAATCTGTTACTATATTTGCGAACCGTTTTTATTTATGGTTTGTAGATGGTGCGGGAGCAGTCCCGCCGGTACCACCCGTGCCGCCAAGACGCGCGCGCTCCCGGCGTACGCGCACGCCGCCTCGCCCCGCCCCTAACGGCCTGCCGCCCACGCCCAAGGTGCACATGGGCGCATGCTTCTCCAAGGTAAACAAACCACTGCAGTCTTTTTTTTTTTTTAATAATGCTATGTTAACATTTTCAGGCTATACATTTATGACATATCATTGATCCTATCGATTTTTTCAGAGTTCGATAAACTTTCTTGCCGATAAAAACCAAGGACTCGGATTTTTTATTATTTTGTATTTATTATTCTTAACTATATTTAGACACGTGATGGACACACTAAAGTAAAAACCCATTTTAACACTGGGCGAATGCCCACGTTCACGGTTTCCATTGTGCTGTGTTTTAATTAATCCCTTTTAAAACGTGCTAGATAGGGCTTGAAGTTCACGTAGAATATGCTGCCTATACATAATATAATAATAATATTAACTTATGTAATTTTGTCTTACTAGGTGTTCAACGGATGTCCTCTCAGGATAAACTGTACAGCCTCGTGGATACATCCGGACACGAGGGACCAACACATTCTGATTGGTAATTGTTATCCGAATAATATTATTTTTTATATATGCTTACTATAATATAAAGTGATTCATTTAACACTAGGTTTTCTTTTAGGCTCTAGTAATTTTGTGCATTAAAGTAATCTTATTTTTCCTATTTTGCAATAAAAGCTGTAAAACAATGTTTCCAGAAGTTTAAAAAAATAATAAAGTCAAATTAATATTGGTATATGGAACTTCTTGTCTAGATTTGTTCCGTTAAAGCCGACGGGTCCTGTGAATCTTGTGGTAATATAATAAAAGACATAATACGTAAGACGTTACAGTTCTTCTTTACCATTGGGGAACAGGGGCGGAGGAAGGCATCTACACACTGAACCTGAACGAACTCCACGAGACGGCGATGGACCAGCTATGTCCCCGGCGGACCATCTGGATGCACGTCATCAAAGACGTCCTCATGTCGCTCTCAGGTCAGTAGTCTACTGTTGTGTATAGCTACCAAGCTGTACATTATTGTACTGTATTCATCCCATCGCGGTCGTTATAGTATTATCCAAATAAGTGTCATCTTGAAAGATGAATATTGATGTCATTGTAGCATTTACTGTACAATAAAAAGACGGTAGGTGGTGTTCGTTTGTGATTAGTCCACTTTTCTGATTGGTCGCTTGTGACGTGCTCCCGATTAGAATGTATTGGTCGTGTTATTATAAATAGAAATGTCGGTCGTAGCTGAACCTACTTTTACAAGGGATCACGTGACAAGTGACCATCAATATTCATCTTAAAAATGTCACTAATTTGGATAATTGTATAACACGCTCCAGTGGCAATTAACACTCGACATTTCACACAGTGTCACGAATTGCGAGGGGAAACGTTTCGAATGTTAATCTCTTTATTAATTCAATTCTCGCTATCTATGAGATTTTTGTAGCACAATTAATTAGAGTTAACGCTTTATCGACCGGTAGCCGATTTTTAGGCTTTTCGTCGCCGTCGCTCTCCCACATTTAGCCCGTTATTCTGATTTTTGGTAGCTGAAGCCTATTGAAAGACAAACTTTCAGACTATTATACATTTCAAATATATAATACATACAAAAATGATTGGTGCCGTGAAGAGTTTATCGACAAAAACACGACAAGATGAGAGAATTTCTTATTCGTCACCGGTCGATAATGTGTTAAAAGCGCATTGGCGTAGTCCAACCGATAAATTCGTCGAATGCAAAATGTTATTCTCTCTATATTACTTTATAAAAATGTTATCATCATATTTTTATTTACATTATAAAATCTGTATTCTATCTGTTACATTTCATTCTATTCTGTTGTGTAATATACAATTTTGTTGTACTGACGCGGCAGGCAAGACGCCGTCGCTGTACCGGCACGAGCTGCTCGCGCTGATAGGCAGCGCGCGCGGGGGCCGGTCGCTGCGCGTGCTGCCGCCGCGCCTGCTGCCGCGCCGCTTCGCGCTCACCACGCGCGTGCCCGACACGCGCGGTCAGTGCGCATTGCTTTATACGTTGCGACGATGCCAGCTCGACTGTTCAACTGCTCTCTAACGATACACCCGCTCCGCCGGTTGAGACATTAGACGAGCGATTCTCAACCTTATATTTATTAACGACAAAGCTGTGTTTGTAATTGTGTCGCGGGTCGCGAAAAAAAAAATATGTACGGAATGATTTCTTACGTTTATACGATTTTTAGAAATTAAAATTTTCATGCCAGCGCCCATTTTTCCGCTGATGGCAAGCGTATTCAACCATAGTTTTACGGAGTAATGATATAGAACACATATAATTGTATAATATCCTTGGCTACCAGTTTAAGATGGCAGTATGTTGCGTATGGTATGATTAGCATACCGCCTATTAGTAAGTTTACTGGTTATTGAAAAGCTCAAACCGTAGTAATATTTGCACATTGCTTGACTGTAGAAACTGCCTACTGTGATAAGATGTAGACCTACCAACAGGGTTCCCGGTAAGAGAGACCTCCTATCAGAAAACTTGCTGCTTATAGCAGTTAATTTTTTTCTTCTGAATTTCGATTGAAATTATTTCCTGCTTTTTATTTATTTATTTTTTTTATTGTTCATGCTTCAAAATTTTATGAAGCATATTGAATTGGCATTTTGAATACGGATTAATTTTTACCTACCGTTAAGTGTGTCGTTTCGCCGATGGTCATTGTTGTGCTGCTGTTGTCGCCGCAGGCTGCGTGCGCTGCGCGGTCGCACGGAACCCGTACAACGGCTACAAGTACCTGTGCGGCGCGACGCCCGCCGGCCTCTTCCTCATGCAGTGGTACGACCCGCTGAGAAAGTTCATGCTGCTCAAGGTACGGCTCACTAACTCTACACTTACGGACACTACGATTTTCTTTTCGAATCCGTGGTAATCTGGTGGATTATTCTATTCTAATTTTTTATGTTTTGCATAAAAAAAAAGTATAAAGCAACGTTGCCGGAAACGCAATGTTATGAAATTGAAAAGTCAAACGGATAACAGTATATGGAATTTCTTATCGAACTTCGTATCGTCAAAATGACGGGTGCCATAAATCTAATGCTAATAATAGAGAAAACTAAGCAATTTTTTTTTTAATAATTAAATTTGACGTATAGTTTATGATGATGATAAGTGATAATGGGGTCGTAGGTTGTTATGTCTTCACCCAAAACGTGCTGGCTCTCACGTGTATGACTACCTTAACACGGCAATGCTTTTATGGTGATAGATTGCCATTGGGATTCTTGGTTAGCCATGCGCGTTCGTATGAACTGATGTAGACGAGATGGTTTTGAATAAAAGTGATTGTACAATTATCCAAATAAATGAAGGCATTTTGAATTTAATCAGGGAGCTATAATGGAATAATGTACAGTACACGCATTTCATTTTTCGTGTCGAACAAAAAAGTAAGTTAAGACAAATATCGGCTGGGTTTGGTTTTGTAGAGCGTTCTCTCTGTGTCTCTTAGATTTATGTAATCCGTAATAGAATTGTACATGATTTTTTCTTTAATATCCAGAACATCGAATGCGTCCTACCAACACCACTGTCAGCGTTCGAGCTGATAATCACGCCGGAGCTAGAGTACCCGTTGCTGTGCGTCGGCGCCACCAGGAAGCCGCTCAGGCTCAACCTGATCAACATCAACTCCGGTGAGTGGGGTGTTTCAGGACCCGGGCGCGTGGTTGGGGCTGTGACGTAATAGTTACATATACATAAGTGGTTCGCCTGACCACAAAAGCACTAGGAGCACTCATACAAGCGTATCATTAAAGAGAAAATTAAAATATTTATTTGTCTAATATTTATTGTGGAAGTAATTGTAAAGACAATAAATAAAATCTAGAAAAAAAATCGTCTTGGAATCTGGATGGTAAAAGGGTGTTCACGAATTTGACTACAAGCCATATCTTTTTGGCGGCAGCCGTGGCGTGGTGGTTTACTAACTAGCCTTGTAATGCGGAGGTCCCGGGTTCGATTCTCGAACCACAGGAGTAGTGGAATCGGGATGGTAGTAGGGTTTTTTCGGACCCGTCTGGCTACCTACCACCCCCAATGGCGATTTGTCGCCATAACAACATTGCTGTGTTCCGGAGGTCATACATATGAGAGCCAGAAGTATTGTGGGCAAACGCGCTTCACCATCTATGGCCTCATTGTCACTTAGTATGTAATTTACGATTATCTACTTATCGATATCTCAGATATACAATTTTTTTCATTCAAACTGCGTCAGTCACGTAATATTTTTGTGTGTAGTTGTGTGAAAAGTCCGGTTTGATCATTCCCAATAAAGTTAAGTAATGAATTAAAATGTAGTCCATATCTAAACGTGGGTTCGCGTTGCAGGAGCGACATGGTTCCACTCAGAAGAACTGGAGGTGTGCGCGGGCGGCTCCAACACGGTGATACCGCGGCCCGAGCGGCTGCACACGCTGCGCGCGGTTCACCAGCTCAGCAAGGACGCGGTGAGTGGGAGAGCCTGACTTTCAGTCTCTTACGATTGCCAAATTAACGATAATATGACCCAGTATCTCGCACATACCGGCAAACATATATTTAAAATTCTATGTACTATAATTCAATTAGAAAACAGTGACTGTCTCCGTGATGAAGCATCTAAATGCTTTACGGAGACAGTTCTCGGAATTGTTTCTACTGGGGGCGTCCGCTTAACGCGGATCAATTTTCAAAGATTTTAATACTGATACAAATTTTTACGTTCCATATTTTTTAAATTATCTTATTTATAAAATATGATGCCATATTTTATTTTGATATATTTTATAAATTTAAGAAGTCGCTATTGACCCACTGGAGAGTCAAGCCGCCGTTAACGTGTTAAAATTATCATAAACACCACTACGTTAATAGAAGATATAAAAATTAATAACGCCAATGGATTATTTGCCAATCTTAAGTGCTTAGCTCTGTCTTTTATGTAATGGTAAATAATATGACACAATGGCTACGAAGGCTCAATTTTTTTTTTGTATACATCAGGGAGATGTTTCGATTGCAGGTGCTCGTCTGCCACGAGAACACGGTGGACATCATCCCGGTACTGCCGTCGCACGCGCCGCCCGCCCCCGAGCGCCGCCCCCGCCTGCTCTCTAGGATACAGTTCGACTTCCACATAGAGAGCATACGTGAGTGATGCTCCAAACTCACACATATTCACTATGAGTTTATTTCATACCTGCGATCAATGCTTCACCATAAGCAGATGAGATGAAGGATATCTTTTGTTATGAACATCAGGACCTTAGTATTAGCTGGAGAGGAAATAATAGTATTAGGAAAAAATCTCTCTTCCAACTTAAATATTTATCTTCCGTTCAAAGTGTTTTATTTTTTAATAACTATAGCAAGCCTCTATTGATGAATTTCGTTCTGTGCCTTTGATAAGCCATGTAGACTTATAAACGTAATTAGATATGGTCTTCAGAGACAATTATGTTTCATTTTTGTTTATCTGACTAATATCTGAATCTGAAAATGTAATTCTTAAAACGTCATGTATGGGTTAAAAGTAATTGGAATGTTAAAGTAAAGAATCACTGTAAAACATGCAATAAAATACTGTCTTGCTCTACCTTAAGCAAAAATATGAACTAATCTTTATTCTGTTGCGAAATATAGGAATGTGATGGCTATTTAGTGAATGTAATAATCAGTATATAAGTGTTTTAGTAATGGCACATTAACGCTATAATCCGATACGGCGTGTCGCAGTGTGCCTGGCCGACTCGGTGCTGGCGTTCCACCGGCACGGCGTGCAGGGCCGGTCGCTGCGCAACGCCGACGTCACGCAGGAGATCACCGACCTGTCGCGCGCCTACCGACTGCTCGGCCACGACAAGTGAGTCGCCACCACCCGCACTACGCAGTAGTGCCGATATACTATACGATACACTATACTACATATATACTAACACTTAATACATAGCGTTGTAATAAAGTAGTAGATAGTGCTGCGTGCTCGAGCTGAACACGCCAACGCTGTTAAAAAATCACTATCAAAATTGTCGATATATCGGAAAAATAATATCGATATTTTTTCCGACACGTCCAATCGCCTTGAGATATACGTTGTTGGATCTTGTTGATTTATTCATTGCAATGGTTTGCGGATATTGAGGATTGCGTGTGCGTTTGTTGTTTTTATCAGCAATAGATGATGATATAACACTTGATCTCGATTTTGCACTATGTTAAGTTACAATACAATGTATAACTTCTGGTACAACAAGTATGTTAGAGCGGCAGTGGATATTGAGGATGGTAGATACCAAGGCGGGTAAAAAAATTACCAATACTGATGTAATTGATGTAGCTCCAAAATCGAAGGGGGAATCACCGTATCAGAAGGCATGTGCTGAACCACCGCACCACTAACGCCGAGTCATGTTAGTGCATATAGGTATGAAACCAACATTTGCAGGGTGGTGGTGCTGGAGTCGCATACGCTGCACAACACGCTGACCGGGGACGATGGCAACGACCTCTACATCCTGGCGGGTCACGAGGCTTCCTATTGAACCACCACCACCTCCACCGTCATGTGTGGCACCTGGTATTACCACATTACGCCAACATGCTACACCGCGGTGATGTTGGAACACTGCTAACACTGGAGGTAGCGTGAACATATCGCACCTCAGTTGAAAAAGGGACAAAAAAATATAATCGGTCAGTTAACGAATTACATCCAAAGAAAATTTAACACATTTTATCAAACGATATATATTTTTATATATATTTCTTTGCAGTTTGAGATTTTTCTCGACACTTAATTTTGTAATTTTGACCTACCATAGACAAAATATACCAATTTATTTTGTCAAATCTATTAACAAAATCTTAATACGCAAAAATTGGCAAACATAGTTACCCACACGACATGTAATATATTATTTTTTTAATGGAAAATAATGTCGATCTATATTTTACACAGATGGATTTTAAAATTTATAATTTCAATCATGTGCAGTACTTGATTATCCGTGTTATTTTTTACTTTGCATTCGATTTGACAGATACATGTGTTATAAACAACCATATATCTTATCTTCATCTACACAGTATGAATTGTGCAAATAGTGAAATCTAAGGTCAGTCTACATCTACCGTATGTGAAAAGAAAACGTGTACAAAAATTAATGCCGTAATAAAAAAAAATTATTATGCTGCTTCCACGTATACCTTGAGTTTTAAAATTAATAATTTATAACAAGAAGAACAAGTTGTGAATACGAATAATGTAAAATTATGTGTTGCATAGAAAAAATAAAGTTCTACCTCCAGTAGTGGACTATTACAATTTGATAATGACCTTAAAATCTTATTCGCCGAAGGCTCAAAATAGGGGTCGGCAACATCTTATGGCCGTCTGTTAAATTCGACCAAAATTTCAGAGTTTGTTTAAGATTGTTTATATTAATTATCTTGTCATTGGTTTTAT
>DWQX01007503.1:0-10030 GCA_018245475.1 Pharmacophagus antenor | reverse complement strand
TTGCCAATCATCCAGATGATGGCGATGGTATTTAGAATTGTATCGTATACTGCAATAGTGGAAAACGACGGCTGGAATTATCCCAAACAATTCCTCGGAACACTACCACGATCCAAACTCCATAACCTCATTACTCACTAATGTGCCCTTAGATCGTACCAAAACTTGCTACAAGGCAAACGGTAACTATTAAAAATAATCCAGATCAAATATATAATACAATCTAAAGTAACATATAAATAACAAACCAGGAAAAAGTATACAAATATTTTGGTTTCCAAAATAGGTTACAGCGCTCGCTGCGAAACGGCGCCTGTGACGTCAGTGAATTGGGGTGCGAATGTAGTCAGCAAGCAATCACTACGCATATGTATACAAGGCGACGGTGTTACCCGCCAGGTAGAATATACGGTGGGCGTATAGGCTGTGACAAGCGAAAATATTTGGGTCGTCTATGTAAATAGATATTGGATTACAATGTTACATTTTTCAACCAAATTCCTTTACATTGATTAAGATTACTTTTTTTTTATCAAAAAAAAAGTGCAAGTACAATTAATAAAAACAAAAAATGAACAATGTTTGATGAGAAAGTAACTGGTGCTAAATGAATTATATCGGCCTACAGATTTCCTATTACATAAAAAACAGCATCAACAAAATTACAAATCACTGACTTTACAGATATGATCAAGCATAATACTATCTTATGCATGGCCATATATAAAAAAGCGTGGTCAAGTGCGAGTCGGACTCATACCGTGAAGCGTTCCGTACCATAACCGCTAATAAAATGACGTTTCTTGTAAGTGTTATTTAATTTTTACTGCTTATTGTAGTAGCAATAGAAATACACAATCTACATATACACATAGATACAGCGCGCTTCCGGACAGGTAGACAGACAAATAGACGGACGTCGGAGACAGAAATGAGAGCAGAACTCTAAAAACAAACAAAATTTGCGATAATATTATGAGTCGACAACATTAACATACTAATTGTGGAACGAACTCTGTACCAAATATATTTCTCTCCACCTCGTCAAAGGTTCATTGGAAGATAAAACCAAAGACAACCTTAAAGCGTTATGGATATATAATTAAGTTAAATATCTCTTAAGCTACAGTTTCCATTAATTTCGCATGTCGTGTGAAGTAACAAATCGAAATATATTTGTTGCCATTTAATTAAAAGTTTTCTCAATCGAACCTAAGTGACAATTAGCTCCATTATATTACGAAGACTGCACATACCTGAAATAATTTAGTTAACGTAACTTTTTCCGCTTTGCAGTTTTTATATTAAGTCATATTTATGTACAGTATTTTTATATCATATTTAAGTAGACGACAGTATTTCTCATAACGTAATTAATAATTCAACATTGTAAGCGGTAGCTGAAATATCACAAAAGTTATGGAAAACATTTAAAATAGTTCTTCATGGTTTACCAATAAATTTGTAGATGAGTAAATTTATAAGTAACAGATGAAGAAACTCCTACGAATGTTACCACGCCTGAATGGAGATGTAAATTTTTATCATCCAAATGTGAGCATCAAATTTGAATAAACTTTCGCAACTAAATCACGGCTATGGTAATTCGTAAGTGCCAAGTTATGCCTCCATTCATATTGTTTACATTATAACTCGTAAAATGCGTTGAAAGCAAGGCGCGTATTTGAATTATTCATATAGGAAAGCAAAGTTTAAATTTAAGTTCCCACTTGATGTTGCCCTTTTGAGCGGAAGTTACGCTACGTACTAACATATATTTTAATGTCGTTAATAGGGGAATAACCGCGCATCGAGATCAGAAAATATCACAATCACCGCCTCGATTGTCGTTTGATGGGGAACAATTGATGCTAACGATATTTTCCGAACCAAGAAATCAATTATATTAATGTATCTATATTCATATAGAACATGTTGTTGAAACAATTAAAAAAAAAAAACGAAAATTATTTTAGTTATTAACTTATAATATTGAACATCATGTTATGGTGACTTGCCTATTAAATACGAAAATTCCTGTAGTCTACGTCCCTACACACACATAGGTGATATAAATTAATTTAGAAGTAAATGAAAACACTATAAAGAAAATGCGATTAATGGTCTTGAAGAAAAGGTTGATTTGCTTAATTTGGCAAAGGCAATTATGTACTTATCACTTTATACCATTGTACATTTAGAAACAGTAAAATTCAAATATCTAGTTTGCCACTAGTAGAACTGATCATAATTTCAACGCTTTATTAATCCAATATTCGCCGTTTATTCACACTTTGACTAGATTCATTTTAGGCCACTTGCATTTATGAATATATGATATAGAATCTTAATACTTCTTACTATACTTTACGTTTAATTTCTACAGTTTGCTTGTTTGTAACGTAGAAGTTGGTTATTCGATCCCGGGGCCAAATAACTATTAGTGGGCATGTGATTCGCGATCAGTATTCTTTCTAACCACTTTGGCTACATACATCTTTCGTTATGTTAATCCACCGCAATTACAGCGCTGCTGTGTTTCGGCAGACAACATACTCGTACGTGTGCTAAAATAGGCTTCTGAAGCTACCTTCTAAAGTTTCATTGTCACCTAACGTACGTCAAAGTAAAGCGAAGCATTAACTTATAGAATGAACCTACTCGTACAACGTATAGTAAGAAAAAAGATAAAATAAAAATATGAATAAATCTAAATATAAATTAAAATAGATAAATAAATGTATTATAGTTTTCGATTGGTAAGTCGCTGGCTGTTTGTTCATTTATAAAAATATATGAAATTTGTCTGGGAGTGAGATAAAGCGTTAATATTTTGTGCTGTCATGTAATATGATGATGAAATGGCAGCTTATTTAGAAGCGTTAAATAATTAACAGACTCTTTCAAAAGCCGTTGACCAAAAGCTTCTCTTGTAGTTGCAAAGATTTGGAGATACAAGTAAGAAAACGTGTCTAAACTTACTGCGAACTAATTAAACTTATCTATTGCTTCTTTTTATATGACCGAGTGAAATAAATTAACATGAATTACATATGAAATGTTAAAACTATAACGTGTAATTTTCGTAAGATATTTAGATCAAAGTTTTGTGAAATTACGCTTTATCTGAAACATTAAGGCCCCTTTAACTGCCGAGAATCATCGTAAAACCTTTCTGCCATAATCGTAAAGTTGAAAAAAGTTTACGTTAATCCGCGACGTCTGCTTTGGAGTGTTCACGATAATTTTGTATTAATAAAATTTACAACTTGAACTTTGAATAATTAATAGCGGTGTATTGTAGTATTCATAATGGTTCTTTATTTGTAAAAAGAAATAATAATTTAAAAATTAAAATGTAGGAGTATCGATATCGCCACAACAGTTTTAATAATATTGAAAGAAAAAAGGTAACGAGGAACGGAATTAAAACTGAAAAAAAAAAGAAATGTCAATAGTGTTGGAGCAGGTGACCATTGCTATTTACCGTTCTATTTATTCAAGTCCCGTACGCTGTGGGCGGGCGAAGCGCCACGCTTATAGATCGTAGGGCGCGCGACCAGTGAGTGCCGAAGTGCCGGCTCGCGCGGACGCCTTGTGCATTAGCCCGTGGCGGTCAGAGAGGGACGTGTATACGATTCCGTGTTGACAGAGCGGGACGCACGAACATTCCCGACACTCGATTTCAACAGGTCGCTACTGAAACTTAAAACTAAATCGTGATACTGTGTTATAATTTCAAGTTCTTTTATGTCCTTAAGTGTTTAATTTGAGTTTACTAATTGCTCTACAATATTACTAAAAAAATAATTTATCATTTGGTAAAGTGTGAAGATTATTTAACATTTTTTTTATGTTACAATTACTTATCTATGAAACTGTTTTGTATATGTAATAGATAACTATTTTTTACAGCTCTGTAATGGCATCAGAGACGACTATAATAGATTTATAAAATTGTGCATTTAAAAATATTTCTCCTATACAAACTTTTTTTGCTTAAAACATTGTTATAGATTATGTCTTATTTCAATGCCCTAAGTGTCAAATTATTTCTTATGACTAAAATTTCTTTTTCCTAATTTCATTGCTATCCTGAGCGTGAATAGCAGTTATGATTAAAATACGCATGAATTAAATAAAATTTCTCGTTCCCGGCAATTACATAACCAGTTAGTAACAATAAACTTTTTTAATAATTTTCTTTCCTATAACGTAAGGCAAAGGTATGAAGTCCGTACAACCAAGTTTCTTATTGAAAGGACTAGAAAGATCAGTATTTTTTCTACGCTATATCGTATAATTATGGACAATACGAAAACATGAACAATGACATACTTTCTTAAAATCAAAATAAATAATTGTCTTGTCTCTAAAGTAATGACTGGTTTTACCATTTCTTTAAAAGTTTATGAGTTCACTGTAACACAAACGTGTGATATATACTATATAAAGCGACCCGGCGGGACGCTTTAAAAATGTATCTTGTTTTTATTTGTGATTACATACGATTTAATGCGGGTGTATTTATTAACAAATACTTGTTCATGGCAAATGTCTTTGCGATTATCAATCTACGTCCGGGAATTAAAAGTTTTATCCGATCGCCTGATTATATATTGGTATTTTTTTCCTTGTGAAATGAAGCAACAAGTAAAGTAGCAAGCGACCTAGATATTGTCCACGCCCCTGGTATGTAACAACGTTTGTTAAGGTTGGACTCGAAGTGGATAGAAATTGATAACACATTAAGCCAGATAGGAGATATCGATGGATTTTTTTTACCAAAACTATATTATTTAATGATAGCCTTTCATTATAATATCATACGATTCATTTAATTGATATTTTGTTGTGATTGAAAGATTTAGACGTACATTAAAAGCTGCACTGTTTAAAATTACAAATAAAAATATATGTAATCGTAAATTCACCTTTTACTTTAATATAAATATAGTCAAACTACTATATTTATGAACTAATATCATATAATAACGGCCGCCTGTAACCAACCTACCCACTTCCTGAATTTTCGATTATTGATTTTTTCATTAACACATAGTGAGCGCGGTTTAGATACTCCTTAATTTTGTCAAATTAATGGAAATAAACATTAACAATATTAGAGTCTAAAATTAGCATAATCATTTAAGAGTTATTAAATTTAACAATGTAATTCATTAAAGATATATTTGTATTTTATTTAAAATACATGTGGCATCCGCCGAGTCATACTCGAACGGTAAATCCCTGTTATGGGATCATAAAGTAAGCTCTTTATGTATGTAGTTATATATAGTTTGGACTGCCTTCGCAGCGCAGTGATTTACCGCTTGCCTTCTTACACGGAGGTCCTGAATACGATTCAGGGGCCAAATATATAATGGAGTCTAGATTGTGGTAGGTTTATTTCGAACATACATAGATTGATATCACCCTCAATTTTAACCTGCCACTATAAAATTGTTGCCGTGTTCTGACAGTCGTACCTGTGAGTGCTAGCGTATTTTGAGCGAGCACGCCACCATTTACGTGTTCATTATCACTTAACATCGTGTTAAATCGAGATAAAGTGTTTATCCATTTCTGATAAAAAAAGAAAATAAAACTTAACAAAATTAAAAAAAGAATCTTGTATGAAACAGTAAGAGTGAAAATATAATTAAATTATTATAGATTTATTTTTTTTAATTTTAATGCATTTGTTATTAAATGTTTTTTATAAATTTTATAAATTTAGCAGTGATAGTGAATACAAAAAACCAAGTTAGAAAGATCAAATATTGAGAATTACGAGTTATGATACCCTGATTTAGACTTTCTTATCGTTAATTTAGTCTAATTGAATCAAAATTGAGTTTTGAATCAGAGTTAATCTCTTTGCTCAAAATTTTGACTTGACGCTATTGAGGTCAATTAAAGTATCCGGAGGAAACCACGGGCCGTTATTTTTATATAAAGTAAACAATTTTTGATTTGTTATAATCTAATGAATAAACAGTCTAAATAAATAGTCGACTATATCTGTTAAAAGCGATAATTTTAAAGTCAAAGTCTTCATTGATAATTTTCTAATATTTTTAACCTTATAGTGTTTCAGTTTTCACTACATATGAGATTTCGTTGATTAAGATTAATTATTTTTAACCAAAGAAGGTGGTTCTCATTCCGATGCTTTTTTTTGTTACTATTTAAAAAAAAAATGGTCCGATTTGATTTGTTTTTATTTTATTTGAAAATACATCTCTATGTAGATACTGCTAACATTAAAAAAAATTGTTCAATCTTAAGTGTGGAAATAACAGGAAATGTAGAATTATATCTGTTATCTGTTAATCATCATTACAGTTTTACGCGATACTGTCAATTTTTTTTTTTTGTTAAAGAAATCAAATATTATACATTTAAAAAAACAGTCTAGCTTCGTAAAAATGAAAACAAAAACCTTGGCTAATCACCTGTACATAACTGTTATTGAAGATTTGTTTTCTTTTTACTTTGTATTTTTCACGGTGTATCCTTTTTGGTAAAAAGGGCCTGTTAAGAATAAAAAGAGTGAATAACCTAAAATTACAGGCAATTAAATACATTTATGGAAGCATTTTGCCGTTTGATTGTTCGAAAAGTAACAAAAACCAGAAGTGAGGAACCATAAACAGGCAATAAGGAGTAATGGTGCGGAATAATCTTGCGTGTGTATCGTCAGTTTCCACGTTTAGCAAGGAACTAATTACAAAGCTTCATTTCGAACTGTTATTTTTATAAAACAAAAAAATATTTATAAATTATATTCACATTTAAAGATAAATATCGGCTTCAAGTTTTACGATGTTGAAATGTACAAATGTCAGATTGTTCACGCAATTTTAAAGATGTGGAAAAAACTGTACGACCGGCCGCTTCGCGTCGTAAATCAAAAGAAGTAGTCGTTAGTTATTTTCATTTCTGTGTTACGAAGTAGAATTTGTTTTTTTAAATATAATCCGCGCAGTAAATTCTTAGCTTATCTTGATAACCTATTCCATTTAAATTTTACTATTTTAAACAAATCCATATTACGTTTGTTTAAACAGAATAAATTTATACATTTTTATTATTGAACGTAACATTTTCATAACATGCGATACGTAAAGCGAAAACTTGTATTCGTTACTACAACGAATTACTTTTACTCTCTCAAATTATATTTAGTTGAAGTTATTACTTTATATGTAAATTATTTTTGTGTCTATTTTTTCGTTAACGTTTGTCACTATTTATTCGACAAACGTGATTTGGACATTTGGAAGAGAATAACGCAGCATGTATAACGAGATGATGTCAAAACACTGGATTTACCGGACCCGTCATTTTGAAGTACCAAACTTATAGTAATATTCGTTTGACTTTTTTATTGTTCATATAGCGTCCGGCAACATTGTTTCATACACTTTATCGTAAAACAAGAAAAAAATTAATACAATAATGCACAAAATTACTACAGACTTGAAAATAAAAGTATAAAAAATATCGGTAAATCTACTGTTAAGTTCTACATAACACGGAAATTTTATTTTTATTTTATTTCAATACTGCTCGTGATGCTTGCCTTTATGATAACGACAAGGATTTTTTTGTAACACAAAGTTCACAGCTTATATTTAGTAAACCTAAAAGATTGCATAAAAGTCACGTTACAAGCCATATAACGAACAAATTCATGTATGACTATTGTAAAAATAAATACGCAAAAGCAGAGATGTTGTAAGATCACGTCGCAAAGCTCCCGTTTACACGTTAATTGTCTAAAAGTATAATTGAGAAATATTTCTTGCTGTTAATCCTTAAATACACGATTTTCCTCTCCAATCTATCGATTTATCACCTATCATTTTCATCTGGCAAATAATTCAAATTTTGCCGTTAAAAGTAATGTTAAAATTGTCTTTTGTTGTCCACCGTCATCATTATTCATTCTAGATTGCACACATACACATTCACACGCACACACATACGGATTTTGGTATGAAGAGAATTGAAATTGATTTGTAGACAAATGGCAATATTATGCTTTTAAAGTTTAAAATTCAATCTAATTGCGTTGTGGTTAGTTCAGTTATAACACTAAAACGTCATTCAAACCGATGTGTTACAAAATGGAAAACGTATCGAGTATTCATTAGATTGAACATCAAAGCTATTCGTAAATTTTTTATTGACATGATAGCGGAGTCACGAAAATGCTATATTTAAAACTTGCCACTATGATGAGCCTTCTGTAATAGTCATTAATTATTCTGTCTAATAACTAATATTAGTGATACCAGCACTACAATAAGTCTCGGTAAAATTTGACGACCATAAAATTATAGGTTATGAAGGGTAATCATAATCAATTTTATTAATATTTGTTATAAATGAGTTTTCTTTTAATTACATAGTATTCCGCATGAAGTAATTTTTACTGAATAAAAATTACACTAAATATTAGTTTACGGAATAAGTGACCAACGTAATAAATTTTATCAAAAACCGTCAGTGGTTTTTCGAAAATGGCGGTCAAGGAGAAAAATAGATAGACAAATAATTAAAATAAAAATTTTTGTCAATTCTGTATTCGCTTAACGATTTTTTTCAGAATTTAATAAAAAATATTCAATTTCTTTAGATTTTTTTCGGCTTCGTTACAGTTTTACTATCTTGTAACTAGCAGTTGCAGCTTTTAGTACATGAATCAGTGTTAGCCTAAACGCATCGTCTACCAATTCCTTTATTATTAATTTACTATTTTATTCGGCCATTCTCCATAGTTCTTCAAACGTAAAGACCTTCAAAAATGTCATGTTAATTCACGTACAAAAATAAGTCTTATTTTAAGATTCATAGGCTACGTTTTTAAATATTTTATTGAATGAATTAATTGGTTAAATGATTATTCACATTTCAAAACGGTTGTCATCTCCGAGAAACTGTTTGCATCGTAGCATAGAGGTTCCTGCTTGGATTCCAAGCACACGCGAGTTTTGCAGTTTGGTTAATGGTATGGTATTTTTAACTCTTTACTTATCTTGCTGCAACCCTCATTGTTAATATATCACCATAAGTAAATAGCGTACATACATATTTATATAAATAATATAAAGTTTGCATCGTGACATTTGAAAAAAAAAACATAATAAATAGGCATCAATCAATATTTATAATTATATATCTATTACACGTAATTTAAATAAAATTTTGTCGCAAAAACATTTACTTGAATAGTAATTAATTCTTCCTTGTAGTGAACTTATCTATGTTCTGCCGGGTTTTGTCGGATAATATCATCTCTTTCCATTGAAATTTTACAAGGGCATGTCTTGTTGACCAAAATGTACAAACAAGGACGTTTTTAAACATTTTTACTTACAACTTTGAAGGTTATAATTTAAAATATGCATGATACAGAGTTACGTATAATGAATTGTAATTTCTTTTTCAAAAGAAAATTGAACTTATTCATGTGAGAAAAACACGTTTTCTATTTATTAGGACAAGTGTTTTTTTTTCTTCAATTTGTATTATTATTTCTAATGTAAATATGAAACATATGACGTTATTGTTTTTTCCAAATCGAAAATGTTTTATTTTTTTATTGAAGTTATAATAAAATTTTCATGTTTTTGTATAACTTTCACATAGAACTTAGTTTTGTTATGAAACTTCAATCAAAGGAAGTTATTAGATAAATTTGCAACTTACTTTACTTTTTTAATTCTTAATTTTCTTTTAATACATCATATTGAAATTCAACTAAAAATTACAACAATAAATTGTATTTGATATTTTTTTTATATTATTAACGAATATACGTGGGCTGATCAAAAAGTAATGATAACCGGGTATTTCCAATAAAGATGAAAATACAAAAAAAAACGGTTATTCGGTCCTTCACTACTTCCCAGCTAAAAAATTGTATAAATAGGACGTCATTTGGAGGAGCTACTTCTCAGATACCTCGCGGATCACCGGATTCGCGAGCCAGTTTCGATGAAGCTGTAATAGTCGTCAA
>DWQX01007502.1:0-10030 GCA_018245475.1 Pharmacophagus antenor | reverse complement strand
CTTCAGTTCATTGATCATTGGTCACTGATCTATTTAGAATACCCCCCCCCCCACCTTTAAGAGAGAAAAGGGGTTTTCTCTGTTAAGAATTTAGAACTTTTTTGTAGATAATTATTTTTTTAATACGTTCCCTTCCACGTGGAGTATATGCGTCCCACGCTGGAATTACCTATAAAAAAGTTTTCGCCATGTGTTATCTAAAATAACTTTAAGCTTCAAATAATTACATACAACTTTTAAGCTTCAAATAATTACATACAACTTTAATCCAAATCAAAATTTACTTAAATTGTTTATTGCCGAATAAAGGATTGTCAAATTGTAATTTGTATGCACCTCAATAGACTGCAAAGGAAAATATTCATAAAACTTTCTGGCAGAGAACGTGTTAATGGATACTTACTTCCACATAATAAAGAAGATATCCTCTAAATTTCATGTCTCTAGGACCAGCGATTTAGGCTGTGCGTTGGTATGTAAATCAATCAGGATTTTAAATGTTATTAGTATAAATACATTACCCGAATATCGAATCATTATTTAGGTAGAATATGTGTTCCTCGTGGGTGTTGGTGGCGGTGTGCCTCACTACACGGATTACACGCGGCACGTACGTCTCGGCGACGTCGTGGTATCTACACCAGCTCCTGATTTAAATGATAAGTATGTACTGTTCTCTTAAATAAATATAAAACATTAGTCAAATGTAAATAATACTCTTTCACTATCAGCATCACACGAATCTACATCAATAGATAGAAATTACACATTATTTATTTATCGATACTAATCAGTGATTTCTCGTTTCTGGATATTGTGGAATGGTAAATTGAAGAATTTAAAATTTTTAATCTCTTCCGTGGTGCAGTGGCCAACCGCTTGCCTTTTAACGCAAAAATCTATGGCCACACGCATAAGTGATAACGTTTGGATTATGCTACTTCGTTTTCTTCTTTTAATGCCTTTCCAAGTATTACTTATTATTAGTTTAGCAATAGAAACTTCTCCCTCTTCCATTTGTCCTAATTTCCTTATGTTATCAATTTGTTTCCGTAACAGCAATGCTGTGTTCCTGCAATAATATATATTACAGTAAGGGATTTTTCATCAGGCACATTTCATTGTCTCTTAAAAATAAATGAAATTGAGATTGAAATTGAAGTAAATATATAAATAATACACAGTAACATAACCCGCTGGCTCCTATCAACCATTTCCTTAAAATCGACACTATCGTTTATTCGTCAACATTGAATACTGTCTATGTAGGCCTATTATACGTGGTCTCGACTCGTAAACGAATATTAAGATTCAAATTGACAACGTCATAAATTAAAGCCCACACGGTCAGTCGTCATAATCAACTTTGGGACATGTGGCCCGAGAGGCCAACCTGTCAATTGTTTCAATTGTACGACAATTCAACGTTATGGCACCATCTCTAAAAAACTTAATTGCATTTATTTATCTTGTTACGTACATTTCTATTGTATTTCACTGCTATCATAAACATGTTACGGTCGAAATTTTATTACACGAAATGAAGAAGCATATTCCAATGTTTAGAAAATATGTTACCTAATGATTAAATTAGGTTATAATAATTGTTTACACGCAACTGAGCCTGTGTTTTTTTTAGATAATATGAACATAGCGATGATATTAATGAATATTAAATTGCTTATGATAAGGAATTCACCAGTTTTCTAATCTTCCATTCAATAAATAATTAATTAAAGAATGTTGACATTTAGTTTAGTAATAAAACTAAACTGTTATAAATTATTAGTTATGAAATGCATCAGTTATGATTAATCTTTTCTTATTACAATTGTCAAAAACATAGATATTGACATTCACTTGAACGGTACAATTCTTTTTTACTTATTGGCAAATTTTTGCAAGCGACAAATGGTGTAATGGTAATTTAATTTTAGTCACTTTTTACAGATACGTCTATGTATTCTGCGAAAGAGCGGAACGTAACGAAAAAGGCGGTTGGGACTATGAAGTGAAACCATACAAACCAACCAACTTCCTACTTCAAGAAATTGCCCTTCGCCTGATAAACACTCAAGCGGCTTGGAGTTTGTATGTGAAGGAGGGTAAGTTTACCACGGAGTTTTGTTAAGAAATATCTTTTAAAAGAATTCATTATTTTTTTTCAAGTCTTCGATATTTAGCTACAAATATAAAGCAATTTTCTTAGGAATCGTTAACAATCCAGAACGCTTAACCAGTACTTGATATCAAATAGTTGATATGAACATATCATATGGCCACATACATTGATATTAATGTCAATGAAGTGGTTATAAGTGGGCAGAAGAGTACTTAATGTGGAGATTTTAGGGGGAATCTTATATCAAAAATAGTCTACCTGTTGCTGACGTTAACGAAGTGGTTAATTATTATCAGGGCTTGAGCGTTTGCGCGGGGTACCCGGCCGCTGGGAGCCGCCAGAAGACGCTACTGACCGCCTCAGCGTGGACGTCGGTGATGGCGTCTTCATTGAGGTATCGCATCCTGCACCACAAGGCGAATTGAGGTATTAAAATCTTTTTTGTTTATTTCTAAAGTATCTGAAGCACAAAGCAAATCTTGTCCGTCACTGGTCCTTACCTTATATATGATGCATATATAATGAAAAAATGTAATGTATAGACTGAATAGTTATAAATATTTATTATTAAAAGTTTATTCAAGGGTCATTCAACCATAGGGATCATACGTTGCATTGTCTACCAAGCAGAGTTTCTGGCACTGGCTGAAGCATCAGAGTACTCGGCCCAGGAGTCGGCGCAGTCATGCGCCATACTCAGTGATTCGTGATCCACCCTGGAATCCATAGCGACATCGGATACCCTCCACCCCCTTGCTATAATAGAGTGAAAGAGAATATTATGAAAGCGAGAGAAAAAGGGAGGGATGTTAGAGTATTTTGGGTGAAAGCACATGCGGGGAGGGTGAGAAACTAACTGGCGAATAAGTTGGCGAAGGACGCGGCTTTGAAGATTAAAAAAGACCGGAGTACGAGGACTGCCCTGTCTCGTTCGTCAAGCGGCAACTTAGGTTGGAGACGCTTGACGAATGGAACAGGCGGTATACGAAAGGGAACACGGCTCCGTAACACGTATATTTTTCTCTGACGTCGGGTCAGCCTACCGCAGGCTGCGACATAGAGCTGGACAAATATATGGTCACGGGGCACGGAGGATTTTCGGCATACTTGCATAGATTTGAATGCAATGATAGTCCCTCGTGCCTCTGTGACCACGAAAAAGAAGAAACGGTGCCACATATTATCACGGAATGTCCCATTTTTGAGAGCGAGTGCATAAATTGTGAAATAGCGCTCGGGAAAGAATTAACGAAAGGTAACATCGCGACTTTAGAGTGACGATGTTACTTCATTAGTGAGGGAAGACGAAAGTAGAAGCGTTTTCATTAGATTGTGCAGAAATATAGAGGAAAAGGTGGTGAAAAGAAATGGAACAAAGTAGAAAAAAGGTAAAATAACTATAAGTAGTCATGTGTATAATAGTAAAGAAGATTAAATATAAGTAATAGTAGTAAAATACTGATATACGAAAATATATAATAAAAAAAGGAAAGCAAAATTTGAATAATATAAATAGAAAGTATGAATAAAAAAGTAAAGACAAGAAAGCTAATGTAAGTAGTAGTAGATGTAAGAAATAAAATACGGCGAGTGGTACTCATTGAGCGTGATGTATGAAAGAAGGAATTGGAATGGTATAGGCATGAAAGTTAGCAAAACAGAATGACAGCGAGAACTGGAATGAAAGATTAGGTCTTCGACCCCAACATGTCGAGGGGAACGAGTATTAAAAATAACGATCATACGCTTACATTAAATTTTCGATTGTGAAGCCGTGGGCGGGTGCACTGCGCGCCTGTAACGGGGGGCCGTGCGGTGGCGTGTGCGGGTGAGGCTCGCGCCGCGTTTGCAGCGCACGCGCGCTCCCGCGCCTACGACTGCGAGCTGGACGCGGTGCTAGACAGCGTTGTCGGCAACCGGAAGGACTGCTTCGTTTCAATCAGAGGTACGCATATGATAATCATGCTTTGTCTGCAACGTAGCTGTGACACCTAAGGAATTACATACATGGTATACACACGCATAGTATACGCATACACATATATATGTATATATACATATAGACATACCTTAAAATATTCTTCCGTAGATTTTTTTTATTACTGTATAAATCCGTTTATAATAATAAAACTAGGTAGATAAAATATAGCAGATAGGATGCTTCAAAATGAGTTAATTTAAATTACGCTACCAAGTAGCACTTGCTTCGACGTCAAAAATTTAGCATCTCCATTCGAATGTCCTTTACCGATTAGCTAGGAAGAAGTCTCTTTAATGTCTCAATATCGCTACGAACCATTTTTCGGCAGAAATACTAGATGATGACAGAAATCAGCGACGGGTTCGGGACGTTGATTAATTGCAACTAGTACAAATATATTTTTAACAGGTATCTCGGACTACCGCGACGGTACCCGCGGCAAAGAGTGGCAAGCTCACGCTGCACTGGCAGCCGCCGCGGTCATGAAGGCTATCATAGTTGCTATGGAACCACCCACTGACTAAATTACGGATACTCTTCACTATGTAGCAACGGAAAAACTAATAATTGGTAATTAACACTAATTTTACGTGACGCGCCATTTGAACAAAACAAAATTCGATAAAAAGTGTTTTATGTCTAAAATTTTTTTAATCGTTTATGACATCATTGCTTTATATATTTTTTAAATTAAATCTATGTTATTCATTAATACATCAAATTACCATGATCTGGAAAAGGAAACCATTAATTTTTTGTAAACCTAATGTTAAATAATATTCCGTAACAAGTAGTATATCTTAGTTTTAATTGACTAGTGTCCATATCCATGGCACCTCTTCTATCTTCTACAATCTATTTCTCTGTTAAAGTTAGTTATGTTTGTAGTTATATTTTATTGAATCCAACAACGATTTTTGTACTAACAATAATAGTATTGTATGCTCTAGTACTAAATAATTGTTAACATAACAAAGAAAATGTAATATGATTAAAAATAACTGTTAATGTATCTTTAATCTCTAATTTTTTTCTTAATGTTTAATAGAGTCACATATCCCGTACCCAAATTTTATTTCAATGTTTCAAAACATGATAGACTCAAAAAAACATAAAAGCTTAAAGTCTTTGTATATATTTATTCTAAATGTAAAAACATTGATAAATAGGGAATGAAAAACAAATGTGCATTAAGCAAAAATACTTTATACGGTTCTACCAAACAGATTATTTTTTTATTTTCCTTATCTAGAATCTACTAAAGAAAAACAGTTTTATGTTCACCTAACAAACACTTTTTCCATAAGATTTATAAAATTATTTTACAAAAACAGAGCGCGGGAAACAGACAAAGTAATGGTGCATTCATTATTGTGCGTCATTACACTACTTAAAGCTGCTAGTGGTGGTACTACTTAAGCTGAGAGAAATAAATGTTAACATAAAAACCCAAGGTTGGGTACCATAGTATACAAGGGGAGGATCTTACCATTTCCTTACTATATCTCATTGTCTATTTGCATAATATTTGTAACAAAAATAATTTAAACGAGGGCCCAATATTATTAGAAGAAATATTTATCTTCCTTTAAACATGTTGATATTCATTACCTATTTATTCATTACTTATAGTTAATAGGGTTAGTCACAAATAAGAGAACGTGAGTTCACTTGCCTTATATACGGCTGTAATACATTTGTTATTAAATTGTTCATAATATTAAGGTTTATTTACACCACTTAGATTTTAGGAAAGCTTGTGTGTAAACGTTTTATTAGTGCGATACTAATCCATGTTAGTTGAAGACATTTAACAACTTTTTTTTATTCAATATACAATGTTACTGTTACACGTTACATTATTACGTTACAATTGTTCATCCACATTATATTGCGTTCTTTTGTCACTATTAATTATAGTTATCCTCGGGGCTTAGATTAGTCTTCCTACTAAGTCCCGTAGTAAACAATAGTTTGAACTAATATTCATTAAAATTCAGTTGTGTTCAAAAATATATTATGAAAACGGTGAAGACATCGTGTATATAAATACTACTTCCATTTTTAAAAACATTATAGTGCTATATACTAATTTTTAATCCACATGAACTACAAGCTACATTACATCGACCAATCTGCAAACTATCAACAGAGGCCCAATTTAAACTATTGGCACGCCCTCCATATATTTTAATCTATACTAAAAAGGAAGAGGAGGGGAGATTAAACAAAACAAATTAATGTAAGGTTATAGTATCATAAACAAAAATAGTGAGATTATTAATTTGCCCACAAACAAATTTTAGTACTTTTGTTATATTATAAAAACGTCAAGTAAGTTTACATTTCTGGTTTTATAATATAAGTATTAAAGTTCTTTATGTTCTTAACAGAACATGAATAACTTTAATTCTCATTCTTCAAGTTTTATATTTCTCTTATTTTCAAATATTTTCCACTCTGGCCGGCCTAAAATGGCTACAGGAATTGATAATAAAAATATACTGCTCGATAGCACGTAACCCATTGTTTTGATTTTTTTAATGTAATGTAAAAATTCTTGGTGTAAAATTCTTATCTATATCTAACAATTTTTTAATCTATTATTTATGTTTTCGAAATAAAAAAAGAATATTTTATTAACATTAGGCCATACAATAGTTACCAAATAAAAACATACATTCTAATACCGCGTTAATAAAATTGTATTTATTTTTTTAACTTATTAAATTATTGCCATTGGTGGTCTATTTATGTTATAGTTACAGTAGTATTTAATACCAAAGTTAAAAATTTACGCAGTAAGCACTAGAATCTAGTCGCTAACAGTTGTAATGATTTATTTCCCAATTAGTGACTACTTAATAATTACTGAAACATGTAAAAATAGTGGTGCACTCTTAAATTAATATCACAAAAATAATAGGACAGTTATGAACTTAGAGAAATTTTTGTAATAGAGGTTTAATAATTGTTTTCACAGAAGACAAAATTATTGTTATCCTATTTACAGCAATAGGTGAAACCCTGATTTGTAATAAGTTTATGAATATTTTTTAAAATTTCCTTAATTGCTTTTATTAAATATATAAGCTTTGTTTTGTATTTGCACATGTGTATTTTTGCCGATTTTATTTCTATTTAATTGCGTGTTATTTTAATAAATTATCCCTACACAAGACATTGCTTCATTTACCTTTGGAAGATTTACTATTATCGTTACAGTTCTCTGATATACCAACATATTGATGATGTTGGATACCTATAAATCACTTTAAATGAATTTTTAAAAGAATACTGGGATTTTTTTTATAAATATTTCGCTTTATATAAATGATTTCTACCAGCTAAAAATCCCATGGTTGATTGACGCTATAGATGCTTAACCAGGAAGCCTGAAATTTACTACGTAACTTTGTGTCTGCGTCATTTTTCTCAAACGTTTGTCAGGACCAGGGGTACACAAAATATACAATAACAAATTAAGAATAAAGCAGTTCAGCAAATAACAATCCGCCTCTGCAATTCAATTTTAAAACACATTCCGCAAGAAACCGATTAAAAGTAAAAAAGGATATGAACTGGTCAGAATTGTATTTGCTGATAGCTTTTCTTGAATTTTAATAATAATGTAATATATTTCTTATTTCATAAAACATGGTTAGAACATATGGAACATGAAAAATTAAGGAGCATATGTTTTGTTTGTATATATGTTACTTTGAATGACCGAAATTCGAGAAAGTCGATTTTCACCGGTGAAAGTTAACAGATACCAAAGGCGCTGGTGAAAGATCGAATATTTCATTATATTGCTGTACATTCGGACCCTCTCCGGAGTGTGTCAACAATCACAGATATGCTCTGGTGGACATCCATCACAAGAGTCAAAAAAACAAGCGACGGGCTCTCTTCCGTGAAATCCTTTGTTCTGCTCGGAGTCGATCAGCTTTGTCAGTCTTATGCAAGCTTTATGACGCGAGAAATGTTTTCTTAATAGTTGAAATAGTTACGTCATTCTTGGGACGTTTTATAGCGACTAAATTACGGAGAAAATATAAATTTCCAATATGTTCAACATTCACCATTAGTGCATGGAGAATCTCAATATTTATCGGTGTAAGTCAGAAATAAGGGTATTTAGCAAATATTTCGGACATACACCAAGTGACTATTTGAATGTCGGCATTCTCTAGTTTCGCTGTTTCACTGTAACTTATGTATAGCATACGAAAACAAAAACTAACTGTTTATACAAATTTATCTTAGAAATTAATGTGATAAAGAAAAACCAATCAGGTAATGAGTTCGTTTGTTATAATAATTATTTTCAAGCAACCATTTGTACAATACCGTATTAAATAATCTATAATTACACACACATGGCTACTCAGTTTTTCTTATATTAACAATTAGCATTACAACGAAGTCACTTTTTTAAATAATAATAGATCAAACTTGGTTCAGAAAGAGTCAGAAAAATGAGAGACGTGATAGGTTCTGCGGTCTCGTTAGGTGTAACCTTTTAATCCAATTACATTTTATTATTACCTGTAATTGTAACTAAATGCGTCAAACGTTGACGTTTGTTCATATAATTACGTACATGATATTCATTTTAAATATCTGAGTCACATAAAATGTGTTAACTTTTAACGTTTAACTGCATAACTGTCTAGTATGGTAAAAACTAGCCCGGTCGGAGGATTAATATTACAAGTCGTAAATTTGTCTGCTTCCGTGACGCATTGGTTTAGCCGTTTGTCTTGTAACGCGACGGTCCCGGGTTCGATTCCCGGGCCACAGGAGTAGTGGACTCTAGATGTTGGTAGGGTTTTTCAAACCCACATGGCTAGCTACCACTCTCAACGTTAATCTGCCGCCATAACAGCGTTGCTGTGTTCCGGCAGTCTTGCATGTTAGAGTCAGATGTATTATGGACGAACACACTTCACCATCCACAGCATCATTGTCACTTATCATCAGGTGAAATCGAGGTTGTGTTAGCCCATAACCGATAAAAAAGTCAACAGTGCATTTATATATATATATATTTGTATTACCCCGTTTGAGGATCCTAAAGAAATGTAGAAACATTTCTAATTTCCCAGGAATTTCTCATATCTTACGTTCAAAAAATCTTATTAAGTTCAGCAATAAAGTAACATGACATTCATTGACTGTTTTTTTTTTCTTTTTTTACACTCGTTCCCCCTGTTATGTTTATACAGAGCAGTAACATCTTTTTGAGAACTTGTAACTATGTCTCGCAACAATACGTCTTCATTCTTTCTCATTACTCTCTTTCATACATTTCCATTATCTTTTATACCACATTCTATTTTCTTCTTTCATGAATCTCTGAAATAAGGAAGTCGCTACTTTTATTTCTTTCTTACATTATTTCTTATCACTATTTGCTTAACATACTATTTAAGTAGCAAATCTAATATCACATTTATTTTTTTCACTTTTATGGATTATTACATATTTTTTCTTAATATTTTTCTACCTTATTTCCTTTTCAATTCTTTGTTTTATTTTTCTTTATTGTTCTATTTATTACTACCTTACAAAAGCGTAAAAATGTATCTTGACTAATGTCGTCTCCTATGAGCGATACAATACTATCTATTATTATTTTTTTGCCCATAACCATTTCGCACTCACAGCATTCCCTCCCATATACGGGATAGCAGGTGATTAAGTGGGACACGGTCCGGTCCACTCCGGGATCACACGTGCACGTGGGACTCTCTTTACACTTGAACCTGTTCAAGTATGAGGAGAATCCATAGTGCCCCGTGACCGTCTGGACCAAAAACATATCATACTCCATCCTACGGAGTGTGCGATAAGCCGAGACGGTGTCCGGGAAAAACATCCGCGTTGTTGAAGCCGTCGTTACTTCCATATAGCGCCTGTTC
>DWQX01007501.1:0-10033 GCA_018245475.1 Pharmacophagus antenor | reverse complement strand
CTGATTTTTTCCTTATCGCAATCCAATCCTTTAAAATTTAAAAAAAATTGGGGACCTTCAAGAAAAGAGTTTGCTCTTTTCTTAAGGGTAGGCAAGGCAGTTGCGACTCCCCGAACGTTGCGGCTGTCTAAGAGCGACGGTTGATTACTGTCCATCACAAGAAGCGTTCGCGCGTTTGTCCACTTTACCTATCTTATTTATTTCTTAATCAGGTACTGTGGAGTATTCGTGGTGAAGGTGATGGCATCTTGACTATCTTCTTTGTCACACATTTTTAGAGCAGCTCGTTTCGCGATACATCTCCAAGACCGGCGGTCAGTGGCAAGCGCGCACACTGACTTAGGGTGGACTGGGTGGCACTACGTATAAGATCAGTCAAGCGTGTTGGTGGACGGGCACGGGATCTTTTACATTTGCCTTCGCCGTACACTACCTATAAAATAAAATAAGTAAATTTACGGCTCTTAAATTTGAGAACAACTGGTTGGTAGTACAAAAACATCGTTGCATCACATCTCCATTGGATACGTATTGTGTTTTTGTTGCGACCCTCACGGAGCCGGCCCGCTAGGTCCCGCACGGAGCTAGTTCGTTACGGTCGCGCGTAAATGCGGCGTGATAGTGTAATATCTGCGCGGATGGGGGTGCGGCAGTTTAATAACGGCTTAAGTCGCCTCAGAAGATTGACTGGCCACCGTGATGCAGTCGTCTGCCACTCGAAAGGGGCGTGTTCAAATATCAATAAAAGTTTATATTATCTGAGCCGACGGACTTGACAATTACTATACATAATGGAAATGGAATCGATCTTAAATTAAATAAATAGATTACCAGAGACGCGGGCAGGTGATGGCTAGGTTAATATATAAAAATCCAAGGTTTATATTCCCGATAGTTTCAACGGCTACATTTGACTGGTTAGTGTTAGTTCGTCGCAATACAACGCAATGCGTTTAAATACAATTCTAGTACTAAATAAAAGATAACTAAACGGCTCATAACACACAACCGCATGCAGCTAATAACAACACTAGCTGACGGGGTTATTACGTATCTGTCGTACGATTGGCGATAACGAAAATTGCCGGATAACTCCTTCTATGTATCACTGTTTCTACCGCTGAGTAGTAACGCGCATACATTACCGAGTTTCTAGTTCGAAGCTTAACTGTAGCCAGTTAAATTGCTGGGGTAACGAGTTCAAGCGACGAGTGAAATGTTCCGATGCACAAAATAGCACACCACACTGCTATCGGCGACAGTATCACTTTCTATCAGGTGAACATCCTGTCCAACCCTTCGCTTCGTTGCTTGCAAAAAAAAACTATCTTAATGCGATTATTAGGATTTTTAGCCGTCATTTGAATTTTGCTTTTGATTTTCGCTACCGCTAGATACATAATTCTGCCGTCCGGCCGCAATCCGTACTGTGGTCGCGCCACACCGACACACTGGCGGCGAGACGCGTTCGCAATTTGCGGTGCGCGGCGCACCGATTAAACACACGCCATCCCAACAGCGCGCTGTTGACGCCGGGCGCACTTGGAGTTACTAGGGCCGCTGGCAAACCATATCGTGGGGGTATAATCAATAGGTTGTACGTAAAAAACGTGTTAGTTACTCCATTTGGCGCGTATTTAACGAAAACACGCTTTCGCGACCTTACAAGCTTTAATTGCCTCCGTGACGCAGTGGTTAGCCTCTTGCCCTGTCACACGCAAATCTTTGGTTTGTTGCCAGGTCAAATAATGTAATGCAGTTTGGATCATACGAGTTTTTCCAAACCCGTCTGCTTAGCTACCAACTTGTGTGAGGTGTATCTTATCACCATAAAGGACTTGTATATTGTTTGCGTCGCGTGGTTCATAGTAGTACGAAAAAATATTCCCTTAGTTTCGGAAGAAGTCATAAACATGAAAACCAGAGATCAGGCCGAGTACGCTTCTACATCTAAATAACCTGTTTTCGCTTATCATGTGGAATTGTGGCGAAATGTTTGCCCAATGCTAATTCTTGAAATGTCCTATCGTCTAAAGTACCTTAATGTCGACCATGAAATCGGAAGACGAATACTAAATTCATCAAATAATAACTGTAACAATAAATCGTAACATTCCACGGACACGTACAAAAGATCACATAAATTTCATACAAAACTCGTCGGGGAAGTTTGTTAGGACACAACAAAGGCGAATGTTTCCGTAAGTATGTACCTACAGTGTGTATCGAAGCGCGAGATTCGGACAGATGGCGTCTATTGGAGCGTACCCATCCACATACTCATCCACCCTGTATAAACCCATTAAGCTTTGTTAGGAGGCAGGTTGTGTAACTTCGGAACATCTGGTTGGGCACACGTTTTTTACGACTTTTCTTAAAATCATAAAGCAATTTCGTGCGCCGATTTACGTATATTAAGCCTGCTGGAGAAATATATGTTTATAAACGAAGAAGTCCTTGCACGGATCGAGAAGACAAGTATTTTATTTATGAAATTTACCATAAAAATAATTTCGTCTATACAGCCACATGTATCTCGCGATTACTTCTACGCTTTCGTAAGAAATAAATATTTCTTAGTTAAAAGTTATTCTATAATAGAGCCAGTATGGATCCTGGTCGTGAAATTCAAAATAATGGGTTTTTCAAATACGCCTGGCTTGCTACCATCCCCAATGTCTATCTGTCGCCATATCAGCTTTGCTCTGTTCCGGCAGCCATACATGTTAGAGTCAGCAGTATTCTGGACGAGCACGATTCACCATATAAGACTTCATTGTCACTTATCATCAGGTGAAATCGAGATCAATTGTCAGATCATAGCCGATAAGAAATAATTATCGACTTGAATGAACGACATTGCCAACGAAATGTTTATGAAAGGAAAAATTGTATCATCATCCTTCCTGTTGCTCGAATCAAAAGAGGTCTTTACTAATAGAGTTCTCTTTACATGAATATGCTTGCATAGAATGCAGTCACGAAGGCAATGGTGTTGAGGCGTCCCTATTAGCTAATGGTGGTAACTTGCAACAAACTGATACAACTGAAGAATTCAAATCCCCGAGACGATAGTAGCACTATTTCCATTTCAGTGATCAAACAGAAATCCTTAATAACGAAACGGGCGCTATCTGTCCATTCGGATCGAATCTATTCAAAACATGGTATCATTCGAACGGAATAGACGATTTTATTACCGCCTTCTTTTTTATATAGCTCGTTTTTGAAATAGGAACGCGTTTTTCTATTAAATTCTATTGTACGTTTAATTCGATCCCGGAAATCTTTGAGGATCTGTTGGGAAAAAGTTAAATAAGGAAAAGTAAACGTTTATCAAAGGAGCGCTTTGAACATACAATTCAAAGATATACGACCAAGAAAGAACATACGGAATACATATTTTGTTGTACTTATTTTAAGGGCTAACACGATTAACCATTATTACATTGACCCAGATTAATTGAATCCACACGTTTAAGACACTTTAATCACATTTAAGACGTTGAAGACTGTGAGTATACAACAATCAAAATTTGACCAACAATTTATGTGCTTTACGAAAAATTTGATGTTTTTAAAATGACAGTTTATAGTTGTGCCCTACGTGGAATTAAAACATTTTACAGCCCATGGGTTATATCAAAATTTTACATTTATGACTGAATATTATTCGTCAAATTACTAAATGTTTCAAAAAGAACTAAAAATTATTCATGTCCACATATTTTACCAATAACAGCTGGATGCCATACATGTTGCTACCTTTCGGTCCAGCCATTCCAGTTACGATAAAAATTGTTGTTTCTTAACAACGTTGCAATAATTTTACTATGAAAGAAAAGAGGACAAAGTTCCGCATATCAGCCCAGATTGCGACAGCATCACACAAGTTTCCCATTGTGGATTTCACGACTACGAAACTCCGTCACGTTGTAAGGCGAGTTCGTGTTTTTTAACATGTCATTAATTTTCATAAATTTATTGCAGCAATACTTAGTCCACGTTTGTTGTTGTAATACACTTTTATATTAAATGTCGCGATAAAAATAACACGAACAAAAAATAAACGTGTAAAATTGCTGAAATAAAAAGTTTCTAAGATGAAAGTAAAACTTCGGAGAAATATAAAATACCCTGACTTATATAATTAAAGAAATTTCTAAAGAAATATTTGGATAACTTTCGTACTTTGCGCTAACAATGAAATATTGGCCTAGAGTAACTGTGAAATCAATAAAAAATATAACATTGGAAATGAAACAAAATCGAGTTTATGTCAATAAATATTAGTATGGTTTATATCAATAATTACATAGTATATTTTTATAGGGTAATATCCTCAGACGATATTATATTAGTGGTTGTTATTTCGTCTAAAAGGCATTATCACCGATAGCCCATTAAGAAGAGGGCGACCACTAATCACCTGGTGATCAAATATGCAGAAATAGGTTCAGCAAGCGAATCTGACTGCACAAACAAACCAAAACAGAGCTCTCTGGTTCTAAAGTACAATGAGATCCAACCCCAGCTATACTAGGAAGAGAGTTGGCCAAAGATGAAGTCGAAGCTGAGTAGACAAACAAGTGAGCGGTTCTCGAGATGGAAAGTAATTTTCACCGCCCATAGACAGTCTCAATACACGGAGAGTCGCAGTTGTGTTGCCGAACTTTAAGATTGGAGTAGGCTCTATTCCTAAAGGTCGCTAAGTCGTATCGTTCTTGAAATACCGCTCGCGACAATTGATTTCACAGGGTAGTTGTGCGTAATAAAAAGATGCGCTCAAAAATAAATTCGGTTGGCTAACCAAACAATAAAATAAGTTGAGTTTTATTTAAATAATCCATATCATTCTTTTAAAGATAATCCAATCCAATCAAAGTTTGATGAATCATGATAATGAAATGTACGAGAATTCTCTGGAACTCTCAAGTTACTTATTGGTTAACTAATTGAAAATTTTAGCTGGCCTGCGAATTCGTTGAAGTCGCGTTTGAGTTTGTGATGTTACTAAGGTCAATTGACTCTATTGGATTTTCATTAAATTAGTATTATTAATTATTATGTGTAAAATAATTTAAACGTAGCACACGTATGTACGCGGCTTCAATATCTTTTGTCAAGCAGTACTGAGGAAACCTTACTATTCTGATTTGAAGAGTACAGTTGCCGGTCTGTTGTATTAGCCAATGGGTTACCACATACATGTGGTTATTGATAGATCTTGTCATTTTATCAATATTAGATGAAACTATTACAATAGCACAGTCATTACTAATCTCTCGTAAGTGATATACGCATATAATATAAAATAGAATTTTCTAAATATCACTAAAAGAGATTGGAAAAGCGTTATCATCAGACAATTGAACGGATTCCTTTATATACAGCTCAGAAGAAGTCTCGAATTGCCTTACTATGTAATAGTTCAGCTCTTTAGACATATGCGTCAAAATTATGTTGCTCATTTTTTTAGTGTTAAAAACTAGTTAAATGTAGCTATACATGTTTACTTAGGATTTTGCTATTGTTATAGATTTAAGATAAAGCTTATATATAGCTTTAAATTTGTATCTAATGTTATTAAAAATTTTTGTCTAACACCGTTATTCTTTGGATTTCACAACCCCCTAATATTTACATCGCATACCACAAGCGACCTTTATGACACACAGGGGACCAATATTTAATTCCGTATTAGGTCATAAATTTTATTGAATCGCGATGTGCGAGTGTATAAAGGCTTGGCAGTTGCCGCTGTAAAATTTCATAGTTCTACTACGGGGATAAATTATATAGTGCTATCTCTTTCTAACATAGACACGCTATATGAAATTAAACATTACTATATTTATATCCAATTGCAAACTAAAAATTAACATTAGCAAATTGCTTTATTGTTAATCAGAGGGTGACATGATGCTACTACATGATGAATGGTATGTTTGAATCTTCTGGGAGACACGCAAGAAGTAATAATATTAAGTTCTATTAATGTACCGTATACTGACGTTGTTAATGTTTCGATTTGTGATCTATATAAAGAAAATATTTGTAAAATAAAAAGTTCATGTTACGATAAATGCTATTATAAGATTGTGATGACATTATTCAAATTTATTAATATAAAACGACAAAGTACCGTTTGTGTAGGTAAATATTAATTATTCAATCCAGTTCAAAAGTCCGGCAATAACTATTGACAGGGATACACTAACAGTGCACTAACACAAGACAGCGGCCAAAACACTACGGCGCGTTCGTATCAAAATCGTACTTCTATAAAAGCACGCCGTACTGCTATCTTTTTCTCTTCAAAATTACTCGTACCGTCATACATATTTATGAGTGTTATAATATAAGGAAACTTACCTTTGCTTCCTTAGTGAGACATGCAAAAGGAAATGTTAATTAGACAAATGATAGAAACAAATGTTCAGAACTATTTAGTCTCACTTCCGTAACTGTGAAGTGAGTTAAAGTTTTACAAGCGAACTTTTTAAGTGTAATAAGTCTTTGCGAGTGATTCCCGCTGAACTCGCCGCGGAGTTGCGACTCGTCTCTCTCAAAACAGAGCACTATCCGGCGGGCCAAAGGGTTTGTCGCCTGGAACTATTTCCATACGCTTTGAACTATACGTCAGCTGCGAACTGGCGCGTTTGTGTTAATAACACGCAGTGCCTTCAAACAGAAACGCAGTGGGGACGTTTCTCGTAGCTGCCTATCGCAAAGGCTAGAGAATTCAACGGAAAGAATTAAACGTGGCGTTTGATTCTTTCCATTTGTATTTATTTATATTACGATTGTAAACTAACGTGTATATATCCTCCAGATGTGGTCGTCTTCGTCGTATCCCACTATAGCGATCTCGTAAATGTTTCCTTACGTGTTTGCAATTATTAGTTAACAGGCTCGTGTAGCCGATATTGCTATTAAATACTCCATCACAAAGTACTTCTTGTAATAGTTCGATAAAGTTAAAATTATATGTACAGAGGCGCATGGAACTGGTTCCCGCCTTATCGTGGCAGTGGGGCCTGGTTAGCCACGGTGAAGTACAGAGGAATACACCCGGCTGGACCGTGGTATGAGGCTAATACGAGATGACCACTTCAGACGGGCTTGTGGAGCCAATCGTGGGTATGAGCCAGAATCTGAGATTCAATTAAATACAATACATGTACGTAAAATTAAGTTTTAATGAATTATTTGTGATTTCTACCTAAACTTTTACACATAATATTTTAATGAATCCATTTACCTTTTATTTCTTTACTCCTCAATAGATTAGGAGAGAATGATAACTGCCACTAAATCCACTTATTACTTACATTATATTATAAAAAAAAAACTTTGACCAAACAATATTAATTAAATGTACGGCGTGATGTCGACACTGTGATGAACGACACAACGAAACATCGACAAATCTTTAATTCAGTGGTGGGACATCACTAGCGCCCGAGCACCTCACAAGGAAACTTCTTAGGATAGTTGAACAGCCAAGATAGTTGCCTTCTATTACCGGCCGAGGTACAAATTTGCCCGAAGTGCGCCAGTTAGGGCACTTTGACGCTTAACCTGCGTGCTGCGTTTGAAATTGCTTCCCCGCGCGTTATCGAGACGACTTGGCGCGAACTTTGTGTGAAACATTAACATAAGCCATTATGTATAAATATGACAAATATCTCGAGATACCGTGGCTGTATACCAGACAATTTTTTTTACAAAAAATCTTTCTTTAATGGTCAATACAATCAATATAAAAATATTCATTTTATCTGCTGTCTTGTATGTATTGTCGTCTAAAAAGTAATGGACATTTTTTAAAGATAATTGGTACCATAACCTGTGAACGCCAGTCAATATAAGTCTTTACAACGAGGAAAATTTTCTTTCCTTAGGGATAATATATTTAATCTTTTCTTCTTATATTATTTACGCGAATATGGTCCTGAGTATCAAGTAATATAATATACATAGTATATATATAAGTGGAGTATAATATATATCTTTATTCTGTATTTTAAAGGTCTTTTGCTCCTAATGCACGATCTATCGTTAATATTATATCTTAAATTGCGAGATATTATTATAATTTTTTCTATATTTCGCCATGAAGGCCTAAAGAATCTACCACTAACAACAAGTAAAAATTTTTATTCTAGTATTTACGGAGATTGTTTTACATTCAAGAGAATTTATATTATTTTTATTTGAATTAAACATTGAAGGATTGACTTTGAAAATTTACTTTAATGTCAAATTATTTTATGTCAAAATAGAATTTAACATGTACTCCTCGTACTAGGGTCTAAACTTCACTTCATCTTCAGTCTCTTAGAGATGGTGATGAAATAGGACATAGAACTGAATGACAGACAGTTTAAAATACTTAACTGCAGACAATCAAGTATTCATTACATTTGAAAGAACAGACCCTGAAGATTTTTCATCACTAAAAAGATTTTTATGACGCAAAACGAGAATCACCGATAGCAATAACATTATTTCTACGTGCAAACGAACTGGCTTAATAACAATCTTCGTCAGCCATAAACCAGTTCAGTAAAAGTTCAAACGAGGCATAAAAAAGTAAACTTTAAGAGGACCTTTTTACCATGCTCAAATATTAACTCATATCTCGTTAAATAAATAGATAGAGCCTCGGAGGATGGACCATTTAATTTTATGGATTTTGACGCATTCATTTTTTGAAATAGAATAATTTTTTGGATAAATACAAATAATCTACTTAATTATAAAAGTTTTATCATTGCATTGCCAAACCTCCAATCGCATAATAGAAACAAATAATAGGCGGCATCAATCTTAGAATGATTTCTTCAAATGAAAGACAAATTAAAAACAAACGTAAATCGGGTCTTAAAATCGGAAGGTTAGTGGAATTAATTTAGATGAATCTGAAAATTGGAACACAATACACAATCTCGAATTACTAACGTTACCTCTTTCTAAAGAAAAAAGATAGGGAGAAAATATCACCAGTATTTTTTCCAACTTAATTCGAATTTAAATGGAGATGCAACTGATAGTGAGAGACGGGCGCGTTTTCAACTAAATCCTCTTTTAACGCGGGCTAATCCGATTCGGTTTTTTGCCACGGCTCCCCCTTGTCTGCGATTAAATTACCCTCCTTTTTATCGAAAATAACAGAACTTGTTTACGCAAAACGCTAAATCTCCCTCTGAAAATTCTCTTATGAACAGTAACATGGGAAGTAAATTTTACGTAAGTTAAGCACACATTAATTCTTCACGAATAATCTAAAAATTACTGTTAATCAATTTGAATATTTATTAATCAAATGAATTTTTTTAATCTCGACGCAAAAAGAGGATGTTATTAGTTCGGCACGCGCAGTGCGTACGGTTGAATTGATTTCCACCTTTGTAACGCGACAGAATTATAAGTTCATTAAAATAAAAAAAAATTGTAGCAGTTTGAAGACTAACAGACGTGTTGTAAGTTTATTTTTTGATACTTTTGCTTCCGTCATTGTATGTTTTAAAGTTTATTTTTATATAATAAAAATAAAAAAAATAATAAATATTTACAATTCTTATGTTGAATACGGGCCCACCGCGGTCATATGCGAACGTACGCATAAAAAGAAACAAAAGGGTAGCGTTCACGGAGTTTATTTACATTCGCCGGTAAATTGAAGTGGTCCGAGGCATTTAGGCTCGGTTAACACTAACAAAAACTTCCAGCTCCGTCGGCCGCCGCGGCGTGTGCTTCGCGTCACGGGGCCCGTCTTTCGGCGCCCGATATAGGCGGACCAATGTCTGGGCGACGTTTAATTATTACAAGTAACGCACTGTAGCTACCTCTCGCGATGAAACAAAACAGGTTACCAACGCTGCTCGCTTGAACAATCCGTATGCAAAAGCTTAACCTTATTTTGTGAACAATTTTTATCTGCAAATGGTTTACAATCTAATTAATGTTTAGCGTTTCGATAAATAGGTTTAAACTTGACCTTAATTTCACATTATGTTAAGTGACA